>JAGVSQ010006147.1:0-16751 GCA_022683975.1 Rhyacophila evoluta
CGCATTCCCCGGATTGCTAGGCGCGCACGCTACGAACTACGCTAACCGGGGAGACTTAAACTAGTAATATATTCTTTAAAATAAAACCACAAAATATTACATTATACTAATAAATTATATCAACAGAGAGAACTGCGATTAAAAATACATCAATAAACCAAAGGAGAATTCAGTTTTCCTTTACAATTATTTCAATATTGTTGTCTTTAAATTTACTCGATACGTAATACGTTACATTCCCAACAAGTCCTAAATCTCAGTAGCCTAGTTAGTAAGCGTGAGCATTTGTAGAAGTCGCACGTTCAAGACGCGTATGCATACAAATATGTTAAGTACCGCTCCGTGGGTCGGAGGGACCCTTACGCAAAAAGTTTTTTGCGCCCCTTTCCCAGATTTTCCTAAAATATTTTGTTTATTTTGAAATTGTGCCATACATGTATATCAAAAATTTAAAAAAAATGTATACAAATTTTGTATCATTACTTTTATAAAAATAGCGCCTGTCATATTCAGGCGCCCTTCTACGGTGCACAATCCGCATACTAGTATAGTGCATACTTTGTGGATTTCCACCGGTTTGAGCGATCGACTGATAACTAATCTTCGTAAAAAGCAATTTGCAAAGATAACTGAAATGACTTTCATATTCTGGGGATTCCAGATTAGACACGGATAAGATTAAAAGAAATACAAAGTACATACTTTGAGAACTTTAGACTTCGGTAATTTCCTTTGTCTAAATCTGGGAAACCTTATCAATTAATTTAAAGTCTTATATGAATTTATAAGTAAGTATTAAATTTACGATAAGCCACAATATGCACGTCCTAAACTCACAACCATAAAGTAATAATAGTAATATGTGTATTCATATTATCTTTTACATATTCACTAATCTAATACATTATTAACATTGCAAACTAAAAAAATACTGTTGGTTATCTCCACACAATATAAATATAATACGATATTGGTATAATATCATTTAAGTAATTGAACGGAGTATTTAAATCTGTTTATTCACTGATCAAGTGTGCCAAAGCTATTTAAAAAATCGAAACCGTCTTTCAAACGAGAAAAAGTTGTAACTCCATATTCGCAAAATTTTTAGAAGGCGTAAAATGTGTTTTTAAATTAAATTTACCTGTCCATTTAAATTAAACAAACTTTGAAAGATCAATATTTGTATGCTTAACTGCCTATGAATGAGTCCACCAGATATTTCCAGAAACTAAATAGTAAACATGGCGTGGTGCAGATTCATGCTGGCACAGGGGGCGGAGATAAAACAATTATAGAGCATACTATAACTTTCTAAAAATCTTAAGCGGATTTACTCATTTATAAAATAATAAATGATAACTAACCAGAATAGTCAGCAGGTGACTACAGTGGCCGCATTGGTCAGTGAGTATACTCGAGCACAAGCAAGTCACGTGAATAGTAGTAGTTCAAAAATATTATTAATGGGCCGAGCAATTCGTAGACAACCAATTTGCCATGAGAAATCTTTAGATTGTTGATATCCATATTATGCTCGACATTACGAACGAGCATGTCTAATAAAAAATATAATTTGTTTTACAATTAATTACCTAGTTGTCATTTTATATAACCGGTAGGCCGCTAAATTTTATTTTCTAACACGTGCCGAATTTTTCAATCAGCTGAAATAATATGACAAATCAGCAGTACGCGTCACATTAAAAATATATTATAATTAGTTGTAAAATATACTCGATTTCTTAAAAGCGATGATTAAGACACTTTTATCATCATTTATTTTCCCAGGTGTGTATAATTTTCAAAAGTAAATAAAACTTACAATCTGACTAATCGAATAAAATCATAGGCGTCAGCTTTTATGACTTCGCTGATAGGATAGACTTTATGGTTTAATTTATTTTATTGTCATTTATTTGCTGAGTTCTTATTAAATTCTATACCAATAATACGTTAAATATAATTTATTTGCACGACAAATGCATTTTACTGATATACCTAATATACGCAATAAATATTTAAAAGCTGAATTTGCAAATGTTGAACTGTAATTATAATATTTTTATCTTTCGTTAAGTTTGTAACAATTTGCTACAGTAAATCACCATCCTTGAGATGTACGTATTTTTTTAATAAATCTGTAAATTATTTCACAATTCCAATAGTCTTGGACTTAAAATAATTGATTTTCTTTAAATTTTATAGGTAGTGTAACATATTATTTCACAGAAAAGCAATTGAAGCTATATATATGTAAATATGTTTATGGTTTGAATTACAATACGTTCGTGTGACACAAACAATGTGATGAATACGATGAGGCATTTCTTTCCGCCAACAATTATACCTATTTTATTCATATTTTAAGTTAAATTATATAGTGTATTTTATATCTGCTATTATCCTACAAGTTTCATTATCCATATTTATTTAATTCACTGATTAATCATTTGCTTAAGTGAATCGACAGAGAGTCAGGAACGGTAAATTCGCTGCACCGATGCCGCGTATGAGCTCATTGATCCAGACTTTTAGGAGATGGTATTTTGTAAAACACAAATAGTGAGTTAAGACTTTTGATCCTAAGGTCTATCAGCTTAGATGTATATAATCTCTTCCATTGTTGCAAATGCTAAGATACTAATCGCATCCTCTAATAAAGGCCTCATATACTGGCTTAAAGAAAAGACTTCCCCAGCCAATTCGACAACAGTCGGATCTGTCAATTATTGCGACTTCTTTTTAACGAGAGGTGTTTTTCTACGCTTTAAAAAGTTTCGGCCAGCGAAAACCCTTTTCTTAAACCAAAGCTCGATTTCGATAGGGTTTGCTCTGAATGAATGAAAATCTAGCGCACGACAATCACGATCTTAGAAAACTGTTACTCGGTCGTTCCTAGTACTTGAAAGAGCTTTTGGTTTAATACATCACAATTATCACACTTAGGGTTTGAACACTTCTAAATTTCAGAAAATTATCTGCCTCTTCAAAATACGTTACATTCTGTGATGACGTGAAATATTCATCCGTGTTTTATATTACAACACTCATCACTTTTTCCTAGTAATACATGCAGTCACTTTTTAATAATTATTTCGAAGATTTTGACTGAGCGGGATTATTAAAATGAGCCATAATTATAGTTTGTAATGGCTTGTAAAAGATCAACACCCGGCTCTAAATTGGATGACTATAATTACATTTTACCCGCTTAAAATCCTACGAAAAGACTAATAAATCATCGTAGCGTGAAATAAATATGCAGTTTTTCAAACTACGATTTAGGATGTTTGGATAACTTAAACAGTTAAGTAAATAAATATTAGGAGATTTTTCTAATTATTTCTAAACTAATATTAACTTTATTCAAGAGATGGTCGTGTTAATTTAGCTGTCCTCAACCCAGATGCGTAAGTTCTGTAATTATCATCAACGTCTATTCGTGCGTATTGTTTAGTCCTCGGTCCATTACACTCCGTTCGACAGATGTTCCTTCCGGCTAATATAGTGTACAATGGTACCGTATTATAAACACTTAATTTCTATGGACTTTTTAAATATTGATTTAATATTACGCACTTTGAATATTGAGCAATATTCTTCAGTCGTCGAATTAGAATAAAAAGATATTGGAATTACGTATTCTCAGATTTGTCAACGTGTAGGTGTATACGAGAGGGACACCAATCTCGCGGTTTGGCTGTTCAAGGGGTTATTATAATTTGATTTGATTGGTAACTTTGCTATCATTACCCTCCCACGCGTCATTTTATTTTGTAAGTATTCTTAAAGTTTAAAACATTTTCATAAAGCTACTTTGAAATAGTTACGTGACGCTTGCATTATGACCTCATTTGCAAACTGAACACATAAAGTTCAATGACATATTGTTTTAAAATCAGTGTTTGTCAAAGTTTAATTGAATGACAAAGTAAAACTGATGCATACGTATCATGTGATTCATATTGATAATTGCAATAATATTAAAGACCGAGGAGCAAATACATTGACGAATGCGTAATATATCACTATTTTTTGCCATGTCCGCTCGAGAGTAGAGCACACAGTTCTACATGGTGTGAAGATGACCTCTCCAAAATGTGAAGTGTATCTAAAATGTCATTTTTTTCACTATTTCATCACTATTGTCCGCTCCTGAATGTGGGCGGCAAATAAATACACACTTAAATATTTCATTTTTATATTTTTAATATAATACCATTGACTGACGATAATAGATGGATTTACACCATATAGATATGTTATTATTTGCCACCGAATATCAACTTCTGGCTGTATATTTTCACGTATTGTTTACAAACATACAACCTGAAATGCCTGTATAATAAAAGTAGCTTTCTAAATAAAATTTCAACTAACTTGAGTCCACAACGTTTTGTTTAACCATAACTTGGGTCACTTCGACTGACGGTTATCTATCTAGTTTCATACATACGCTATGATAAATATTTAATCAAGCATATTTTTGTGTCTCTTCTACGCGCACTCAGAAGGAACTTCTTGTAGATATTAAGACAGTTTTTAGAAAACTTCAAAAAAATCTACGTGACTTAAAAATAATTTATGATTAATTCAAATATAGATTAGGCTGCAGATGAAAAATTTTGAATTTTATTTTCAAATTTGTAAAATATTGAGAGATATTTTTTTCAGATATTTACTTGTGACTAGCCATCCTCGTAACTCCTGCCTTGTTGAAATTTTTATTTACTTAACATGATGAAAATATTACAAATTAATATAATTAAGGCATTCACAACATATAATACAAAATTTTTTTAGATACAAATAATGGCAAGAAGGTTTGTAAAATATATAACAATGCAAAAATACAATGAAAGGTAAATGAAAGTAAAGTTTTGAAAGAAAAGAAACAGGGCCTAATGTGTAAGTCAGACAGATTCAATCACAAAACTCATAAGATAACACCCATCTAAACTAGCTCTCAGTTAGATGGAATATATCGATATTACTAAATAGATACTATAACAAGGCGATTTTGTTGCTATATTTCCCTCCGTATTGACATTCCCAATGGCAAGCCAGTTCTATATTTTGAGATTTAGAAAAAAAGCAGCATGTGTCCTCAATTCTTTTCTTGTAGTTATCAGGGAAAAAATACTAATATAAGCCAGAATTGCAGAATTTTTGATTACACCACTCAGCAGTCGAAAGAAATACGTGGCCAAAATGGGTGGAAATAAATGCATCATATTTAAAGCCTAGTGTTATAAATTAATCACTTCCTTCTGAAATTTACAATTAACTTATGTTCAGGCAGCAAAAATAGTGGGGAACAATTATTTGCACCGCATGTGTGTTTGAGAACTGTAACTAAACACGCATTGTTTTGAAAATCACAAATTTGTATGTGTAGGCATCGTTGACATTCAATTACGCATTTCCTTTCCATTGAAACTTTAAAATGTATGCGAATTACACAATTCGATACATTATTCTTCACTGCGATTTACGATCCATTCACGAATCTGACACGGTCACTCGTATCTCATTCAAACTGACAAATTTGAATCATTGAATCTACATATGCAAATCATTTTTTTTTCAATATTAATCGGAGCGGGTATATTGTGTTTTTTTGTGGGTAAAGGTGCTCATGTAAGTACCTGTAAAGGATTATATTACCACCCGCGTTATTTTTTAAAATTCTGATCACGATTACAACCATGACGGCCAACACGTTCTTAGCTAGTTTTTTATATAAATATTCAGCCTAAATTATAAAAAAATAGACAGACTTATACGTTATATGTGTGAATTTGTGTCACGCGATATCATGTAAATTTAATCCAAGCTGAAGAGTAGATACGATGAAGACTACTAAATACTTGCCAAATATCAAGGTTATAAATTTTATTTCTTTTCTCCCATATCCGCTCCTTTAGTGGAGCACATGGACACCACATGTCGCTTCCAATGATTCCCGTAATCTCCTAGTACTCTTGCATCCTCCCAGGTCATGTTACGTCACATACATTATTTATTTTTCTTGCGTGTTAAAAACATTACAAATTTTTGTTTTAAAGTATTTAGAACATGAACGTAGCAAAAAGTATCGATATGATATTTTAGATAAAGAACATTAATAGATGAAATCAATATTGTATAAGTAACAGAAAATAATAAAAATAAATTCGAAAATAGCATAGGAAAGAAAAGAAATAGAGGTTACCACGAGAGTTAGACAGATTCTAGTCTAAAATTATATATAATAGCATCCATCTAAGCTCACTCGCACAGAGGTGGAAGATATCAATAACCGAGGCAATTTCGTTAAACATTAACATTGCTTTCCGCATTGGCATCACTAATGGCAGGTTAGTCATGCATTTAGGAATAAAAAGGAGATGACGTTCTCGATTTCTCAGGCAGTTATCAGTGACGTATATATCAATATTAGCCAGAGTAAAATAAAATATCCCTCACTTACAACTTACTTTTAAACTACAATAAAAAGTATGCTCAAATGATAGCGATTGAATAAACCCACGGATAGTATCTATATACCGGCAAGTAAAGAAGTCTCAGAATTTTCTCCTAAACCCTTTCCACCATAAGGTCGTATTTCAATAGATTCGGGGCCCAAATAGATAACCTAATACATAGTCTTTATCGGCCTTTTAGAACGCTGAAAACATATATACTATTAAAAACCTACATAAATATTAGTACGAGTTCATTTTTAAAGTCGAAAGAGGCTTTACGTTGAAATCGTATGGATTTGTACAATAAATAATACTGCGTATTATTTATTTAAAGGAGGCACACATATACATGCATTTATTTATTTTATATTAAAATTTTACACACTAGGTGCGTACACGAGTTCGGCATACCAAACGCACTGGGTATAATAAATCATTACTATTCGTTTAGCACAGCCGATACGTTGATTAAATCATTGTGATCAATCACTGACAGACTAATCTATTGTGTCAATCTATGTCAACCGATGAAAATATTTGTTTGACAGATGAAACCGACCCAGATGTAAAAATATGCAATACACAAAATGCTTGCATTTTATTTTATTAACAGAATACTCCTATTCAAATATTCCATAAAATCCTTTTGCAGTATTTTAAAAAGAATGAAAAATGCATTAACAACACTTGAAAATAGTTTGCCCATCCGTTTTTATCTAATTTAGTAATTTTAGAATGTGGAAAGACGAGCACGCGGTAATCATAAATGGCCCTATCCAGCTAGGGAAATTTAGGCCTGTCTGTCCTTTGCTTATTGAATTTATTACTATTCACCTCCATGGTTTTTATTTATTCACACTGTGGTGCGTGTATGATAACAAACGCCTTCCATATTATTTGATTGAGCTGAGTTGACATTTTTATAAAACGCGTAGACCTCGCCGTTATATAGTTTTTCTCCATCTCAGATTGGCTCATATATCTTGGTGGAGAAAATTTCTTATTATTTCAGGGCTCTTTTAATATATGAAACCGCTTTCGGCAAATGATTGTAAGCGGCATTTTGATGACTGGCAAAAGATCGTGATGCATAAATTATGACATCGGCTGCTGCATTCCTTATGGTCTTTTGCCAGTCTATCGAATTGCGGCTTACGATCTTTTGACGAATCGGCACTATTTATTGTTATTGCCATGTTTCCGAGGCGTAAGTGGGCATTGGCTTTAAAATTTGAGCTATAAAGCATACTCTTAATAATTCTTCTGCAACAACGGTGAGAAGGTGTCCAGAATTTCTAATTATATTAAAAACTACATATTCATATACTTACTTTACAATGTAACGTACTGACATGATTTCAACATGTACACTTGTAATATTAAGTTTTGAAAAGGCTTATACATATAAAATTATATTTATAGTGAACTAGAGGTAGTTTGCGATGGTGAACTAGAAAACAATTAATAAATGTGACCCAAAATTAACTGAAATCTTAATATCAACACCATTTTCTTGGCGCCATTACTAATAATAAAGAACAAAAAGATTTAATCTGCTTTTGTCTGAAGATTGTATACTTTAATGCAGCGATTAAATAATGCATTTGCGTTTATTTAACAACTCATAAAAAAATTATACATCGACCGAATATCGGGACCATACCTTCAAGCTGAACAGCCCTGCAAAAAGTAGGATGTAAAGTGTATCTATACATATGATTACTATAAGCGATTTTTTCCTTTGGTCATCTGTATTTGTATTATACAAACGAGCTTTTTTCAAATTACTAATCTTATCTTTATCGACTTGCGTAACTTTAGTATACATACAGTATGAAAATACTTGGAGAAAAACAAAGAAATTAAAACTTTTAAGTTTTAGCTAAATAGTCAACAGGCATGTTGTGTAATCCACTTCTCAATTTTATTAATTATCCCAAACTTTTGTCAAGACGTGACACCCACTCACATATACTTAACTTAGTTATGTAGGCGAATAAATCTTTTAATCGAATTAATCAATACTCAGTGGTTATGTCAAAATTGTATTCTAGTTAGAATGTATGTAACTATCGATTTTTATCTTTAATACGATTCTCTTTAAACACCTTCATAATATGTAATAAGTTTTATCAATGCATTACGAAACTAGAAAGTAGAGGTTCCGCCTACATAATAATAAAACTATTTTATATACTATAAATTAGTATTAAAAAATGTTGTAAGTAATTTATTACAGACTTTATATCCAACAGTTTGAAACATTAATTTAAATATATTTTATTGTCAACTGTTTTTTTATCCACGATGTTACTCTTTTTCAACTACAGTAATTTCGCATAAAAAATATTTTATTAATTTCTTAAAAGTATTTCCAGACACATTCTTTAGACATAAATGAAAAAGATAAAAATTTATAGCCAACTCAAAAAATAAATAGCTTTTCGAAATGACTCTAATCAAGCATATTTACTGGTATACATATTTAAACTTTAACTCATATAACCAGTAGTTAATATTCAATAGTGACATTGAAACAAGAATATTGTTCATGTCTGCGTTATATTCAAATATCCGGTATAAGATGCTCGCAAACTATGGAGCGAGAATATCTACGTGTTCTGCAAAAAAAAAGTATGTGACCAAGTCACAAAATCCTGAATTCATTGGGCTATGAAATCGCTTTAAATATTATAATACAAACATGTGGACCTAAAATATGTTCTGTTATTAAGATCATTCATAAATATTTTCTATATTTTATCTTTTCTAAAGTTTCACGTTTTCCTCAAATTTGTGAAGAAAATAATCCCCTCAAATAGAGCTTGACTATATACATCAGCATTCTTGAATCTTTTTGCATCTGCGAATTAATAATATGTTGAGAAATAAAACTAATACACCTAGTCCTCGAGTTACATGATTCATTCATTCTAAAGGATTTCACGTATGCCGAAAATCATTCAACTCAAGAAACACGCCTGTTCCTAAATTTACGGATTTAAGCTGGCAACTTCGCGTAATGTGTAACTTCCATCGCAAGATTGTAATTTCTTGTTTTTTTTGGCTCGCGCGTAGTAATATTACGTTACATCCTTTGCGGGATTATAATCTCTTGTTTTTTTTTCTTTTAGCTCTCATAAAGGGTATTCAGTCTGAATTTAATTCATTCATAGATTAAGCGCTTACAGTTTATTTTTTGAAAATCGCGTAACTGCGAATTCACGTAAGTCAACCTTTATAATAAATTATATTTATGTTTTTTGGTGTGTTGCATTTATTAGTAATCATATATATCACGCGTGAAGAAGGTATAACTTTTTCTCGAGCCCGGAGGAAATTGAAATGAAGCACCTTGGGTTGAGAAACACTAGTTCAGTGAGCATGGTTCAAATATTTAACGCGTTTATCTTCAATATTGTCAGTAAATTTGGTACATATTTAGGTATTAATAATACACTGAAACTCTACTCCAGGAAATACTTTTATTACACAATAATTAAATATTTGAAAAAAGCCTAATAAAATATTATATTATTCGATAATATAAATATAAATGATGCCCACATTACTCAATTTATTGAGTAATTCAAGATGATTGTTGAAGATACAAACATTAATAAATAATATCAAAGATTGACAAAAGCTCAATTGTTTTAAACATGTCATATTTAAATTAACGATTTGGCAATCTGAATGCAACCGGATGAATTAAGTTTTCTCAAATATACTAAATATGCTGAACAGTGGCGAAGCTACAAATTCAGCGCACTGGACCAAGTAAAATCGTTGCGCCCCCTATAGTTGCACCCCCTATAGTTGCGCCCCCTATAGTTGCGGTCCCAATAATATTTTGACCTCCCCCCCTTCTTGAATCGTGTGCTTGGAGCAGCCTGCTCTAACTGCTCCTCGGTAGCTACACCACTGATGCTGAATTATACAAGGATGCTCCTACAGAATTGTTGAATGCTTACAGCTAACTTAATTATTAGTCCTGTGAGTCTCAAAGAGTGGCTTCAATTTTACTGTGTAATGCCCGTAATAAACATTAAAGAATAAGACTTTAATATTTATTATTTTATTTTTTTTCTAGGATTTGAACTCAACTTCATTTCTGGATGTAAGAGCAGAAGATGATGCAAAAGAAATCTTAGGAGTGAAAAAATTCATAAGTGAATTGCAAAATCCAGGTAAAAATCCATATATTTAAAAATAAAATGACATTCTATATAATGTTGCATGATCACTCTTCTGTTGATTTGATAAACATTTCTGTTTTGCCTATTTAACAGTATTAATAGTTAATTCAATAAAAAAGTGGTTTCTTTTTCTAGAAATTTTCTCTGGCAATTATGTTAATTATTCTTAAGTGTTTTTGTTATTTCATCTTTTAAAAGTGATCTCATCTTGTTGGCAATATTTGCTTACTTAATATTAAGTCATTTACTTTTAAATTAGTTGAAATAAAACTTTCAAAATCACTAAGTAACCATTAAATTTTATCTGTATATATGAATACTGAGACTTCGATAGTGATATGATTCGCAGTTCACAAACATGGCACATGTATGTAACCAGGGGCTTATTAGTAAAATAAAATGATACTAATCTAGAAAATAATCTTAGCCAATATTTTGAAAATAAAAAATATACCCTGTTCTAAATACCAAACTTATATACTATATAAAAATTTCTCTCTAAATATAACAACTCTTTTTCTGTCGATATAAAAAAAAAATCAATGTATCAAGTTATAAAAATAGCATACACCGAGTTATTCATAAAGTCGCTATTCATTTATAAAATATCCCCAGTAGAAATCATTCCACAAAAAAATATTTCAGTAATGTTTTTCAATAAATCTTTTCAGCTACTACCAATAACCACAGTCGGAATATCAGATATGGTGCCGCATTCACAGCTTGGAGCGGCTGGAGCAACTGCTCACTTCAAAAATGCATCCGAAGTCGAAGAAGAAGTTGTAAGCACAGGAAAAAATGTGGAGACACAGTACAAATAGAAGAAAAGAGGTATTTTAAAATTTTTATTCTGTTTTATGCCATCCCTCATGGTTCAATAACAATACCATTGGAATATATCTACAGCAGAGATCCTTGTGCTCTATCTTAGCGTGAGACTAGTGATTTACTTTTACTTTTTATTATTTAATCTTGTTAACAGGCAAAGTATTATACATAATATGGTTATTTATAATGTCAGTTTGGTGTATCTTATACAACCTCATTTTATATTTGAAATGTTTCAAAATTTAGTAAATTTATGTGTTTTAGTATCACAAATTAGCCGTAAAGTTTTGACAACTACAATGAAGCCAGCTCTAAATGGCAACATCAAATTATTAATAAATGCTCAAGACTTGATATAAAAATGACATTCTACACTTAACACTTTACCTACTATACAATCTTTCATACATTTGAATATGGAATAATTGCTGATTTCATTTAAACAAATATTATCATGGTCCTGCTATCTAATACATACATATTGAAATATAACACATTTTTATTTATTATTCTTGCTAGTCTATAAAACATTTATATTTTTTATGTACAAGACATAAAACCAAAGGGTTTATCCAATAGCTCTCAATCAATTTTTATAAAAATTTCATAATACGCATCCAAGAAAGAATATGTTTTACATTTGAGTAAACATGATAACTTTTCTATTATTAATGACGCTCGGAATGTCAATGTAATGTAATAAATGAATTAAAATAATCAAATTTTGGTAGGTACACCTAAGTATCTCTTTAATCATTTCACAACATGTTAGCCCACATAATACAGTATGTAAGCTAGCTATAATAAATTATTCAGTCAAGTAACTGATTGAATTGCATCATAATAGTATTAAGTTACAGAACATATATTTTTACAGATTTGCCAGATACTACAATATTATATTTTCAGAAATGAGTGTTGTATTTGTCTTAAAAAAACAACTATTTGATGATGGTATCGTAACAAAAATAGTCACTAACCAAACTAATTAATCTCTAATCTAACGTTGATATTTTGATGTTCCAGATTTTTTTTTTTTATTAAATACAAATACCAATATAATTTCATAAATACCATAATTGTACACAATAATTGCTGCAATGTTTAATTTTTATGTGATGGAAGGTTTTTTTAAGTGACACTTAAAATTTTAGATGCAAGTTTACAAGAACACGTGGTCGAAAACGGATCAAGTGTGGAAGAAAAAAATGGAAGGAACGTGCCAAACATAATAAGCATTTCACAAATGATCACAATGTTACCAGAAACGGGAAAGAATTCCAGGATGGACGAAAATACAAGTTCAAAATAGTTTCTGTAAGTTTTACCACCAAACATATTGTATTACATTATACTGTTTTTTAAATGAAATAATATTTCTGATCTAACAAACTGTAACATTATATATTCTAGAATCAAAAAGATGCACTTAATAGAAAAGTTCTTCCGAGTAAATCCAGTAAATGGTACTCTAGATGGAGTCGGTGGTCTCCTTGCACTAGAGCGTGCACTACCCACAGAAAAAGGTTATGAAGACAATTTATGTTTCATTAAACAATATTTTTAATTAATTGCGTTTAATTTAATACAATTAAAATTGTTTCCAGATGGTGCAAGAGGCCGAAGCTATGTGCGCGTGACGTAATAAAGGAAACTGCTTATTGTTACGTGGAAGGAACCTACTGCCAAAAATGGATCAATAAAAAAATTGAAAGAAACAAACATAAAAGTAAAAAAAAATCATACCCTGTATCATAAATGCCACGTCACATTTACATAAAAAAATTAATTAGGCCTTGTTTCATTATAAAAACTATAAGTATAATTTATATTCAAAACATCAATATTGTGTTCATACAAAATAATCAATATTTTTTATGTATGTGATATTCATTTTCTTTCCATCAAAATTAATTTTCTTGCAGCAAATGGTGAATTATTTGTCGACACAGTGGTCGAAGAAGTTCACAACCGAGATAAAAATGACATAGAGGAATCCAATTCAATCCACCATACAATAGCACATTCACAGTGTGGTATTCTCTATAGTACAAAAGACACGTCAAAGAAAAATGCATGGTCCATGACCAGAATAATTGGAGGAAGACAGTCTCCAAAAGGAAAATGGCCCTGGCAAGTGGCCGTTTTGAATAAATACAAAGTATGATCTTGAATTATTTTATATGTTGACCTGTAGTGTTCATTTAAGCTGTTTAATTAATCTAAGCTATCTACAATATAAGCTCTAACATATACATGTTTATGACCTCTTCAACTCATTGTTTGATAAATCAACATCCTCGAATATCATAATCAAGCACATTAAAAATTAAAAACGAAAGGATTGAATTTTAGCCCAAGTATCACAGATGTATTGATTTTCTGGTAGCCAGCATACATGACGGATTGTATCATTAGAATATATTTCAAAAAAAAATTATTAACTCTTTTCGTAATTAAAATGTTTTAGGAGGCATTTTGTGGAGGTACCTTAGTGTCAGCTCGCTGGGTTTTAACTGCAGCACATTGCATTCGAAGACGCCTTTATGTAAGATTAGGAGAATACAATCTCGCTGCTAGAGATGACACTGAAATTGAAATGAGAATTACTCAAACTATTGTACATCCAGGCTATGATTCGGAAACTGTGGACAATGATGTCGCATTATTAAGGTCGATTACCAATAATATAAATATTAAGAACCAAAATATCAGCATCATTAATTCATTTATTAAAGTCATTATTTACCAATACAGCTTGGAGTGAGTTAGTTTCCTCAAGTAAACTTCTGTAGACTTTTCTATTGCCTTCATGTTGGCACCAAAACATATAGAAAATCTATTATTTCATTCAATTATGATTTATCATTAATAATAATCAAAACACCATCATAATTGTGCTCATAATTGTATATTTTATAAAAGGAAAATAAAAAATAAGTCTAAAACTGTACATCAAGTAAAATCGTATCTCAAATGTTGCATTAAGTCGATACATACTAATTTATTAAACTGGCTTAATCCATAGGCTGCCATCGGAAAGCAAGCATTCTCGAAATCTTGGTGTTGCTTGTCTTCCTAAACATAAGCAAGCACTACCAGTAAATAAACTTTGCACAATTATTGGTTGGGGAAAGAGACGAAGCAGTGATGTTTACGGATCAGATATTTTACATGAAGCTCAGGTTAGTTTAAAAATAAAATTTTACGTTATTATGTACATAATATGTAAATGATATAATATTTTTTTTTATTTGTTGGATGAAATTTTAGTATTGTAAAGTTAAGCATGACAATGATTATTACAAAATAAACTACTTAATTTACTTTGAACAATAATGTTAATGTCAACTCTTCGTAAAGTTCACATTGACAGAACTGAAACTAATTGAAATGTATTTTTTTATCCTAAAATGGTATTTTTTTTTTTTAATTCGATGAAAAATTCAATCATCATTCAGAAGATAACTACAGACTTCCAATGCAAGAGACCAACTATATGGAATTGTCTTTCACAATAATTAAGTTGGTGAAAAGTCTGATAAATAATATCTTTGTAACACCCTGATCCCTATTAAACCTAACATTCGCCCATTACTCTTATAGGTTCCTATTGTTATGTCGGATGTCTGTAAAAATACATATCTCGACTATTACATTACATCTAACATGTTCTGTGCTGGTTATCGGAAAGGCCGAATGGACTCATGTGCAGGAGACTCTGGAGGGCCACTTTTGTGCAAGGATCCTTTGCAGCCAAATCAGCCATGGACGATCTTTGGCATTACAAGCTTTGGTGATGGGTGCGGTAAAAGAGGAAAATATGGAATTTATACTCGGCTGCCCAACTACGTTCGGTGGATTAATAAAGTTATAAAAATGGGGGATTATCATGACAGATAATTAAGCTGTGCTAATATTGTTATGTGTATAAAATATGTGTAATACAGTATGAATAGTGTTTCATAAAGAACAATTCGGATTTATTTTTATAAAGAGGATATATTATTAACCGAGTTCAAAGAATATACTAAGAAAATGTTTGCAATCTTGTAAAGAGATGTAAAATCTCTCAACCGCAGCAGAGTGCTTGTATTAAATACTTAACAGGATTATTAATTATTAAGCTAAATAAAAAATAATATAGAGATATTATTACAAGTGCACACCATTAGATATTAAATGTTCAATGTTATTGTGATTAAACTAATTATGTAAAATGTTTATTTTTATCGAATGATGTATATTATTTAATAAAGAAAAGAGTCTCATAGAATATTAATAATATTTTTTGTATCTTATTATGTTAATCCTCTAAACGCTGAAATCGAAACTCAATAAAATAAAAATTAACTTTTATTTAATAAATTAGCAATCAGGGAGTGGGTTCCTATGATTTTCCTTTTTCTTCAACAATCCACTGTCTAAATCAGTACTCCGCTATCAGTCTATTTTTCACAGCATATGTACTTGACTTTTTTCCGAAATTTCGCAGCACACCATAAGTAAGAAGTACCACCATACATGTGAACCCCAGAAATCTTTGTGAATTGAATTAATGTATTTTTTATGACAATCCCTAATTTATTCCATAAATTAAAACCATTTTCATACAAATTAAATCTGTAAGTATAATTCATTTTGACAACTTCATCTAAAACTTTATTTTCTGACCGCAATATGTATTAATTGAGACACACAGGAATTAAATTTTTAACTGTGGGAATATTTTTAAATATAACAAATTACTTTATTACCATATTTATGACATAAATCACAGGCATCATTATATAATGCCGTCCTAATGACTTTTATAATGTCTTCAATAAAAATATTACAGTGCATACAACAGATTATTAGTATAAATGGTATGTTTGTACGTTTGAAGCCAAAGGCTGCTAGCTTGAATCCCAAAGCTGTAAGATTTTTAAAAATCTGAAAACGTAAAACTGAAAATCCAATAGGTTTCAGCAATTGGCTTCAATTTTTGAAATGGTCATCTTCACACTGTTAAGATTCATTATATTTCAATTTTGGAACAAACATTCTAGGAATAGTTCATATATTATATAATTTCATTAAAATATTATTTTAGAAATGTTAAATATGTCTCCCCGGTAGCGTAGTTGGTAGCGTTCGCGTCTAACGATCCGGGGAATGTGGGTTCGAATCCCCATCTGTGTCAGATTTTTAAAAATCCCAAAAATGCAGGACTGGTTGCCTATTAGGTTGAGTAATTGTCTGACAAACAATT
>JAGVSQ010006148.1:0-16748 GCA_022683975.1 Rhyacophila evoluta
CAAGTAAGTTAGACAGATCCTATTTTGATAATGTATATAATAGCATCTATCTAAGGTCGCTCTCACCTAGGTGGAATATATCAATATCCGAGGCAATCTCGTTATACATCACCTTTGCTCTCCGCATTGGCATGACTACTGGAAGGATAGTCTTGCATTTAGGATTGAAAAACAGCTTATATTCCCGACTTCGTAGGTAGTTATCAAGGGTATACAGACCAATATTAGCCAGAGCTTATCACCATATTGAGTTAAGATCAATTGCCGCATAATATCTTTAATAATTATTTGCTAATAAATAAAGTTAAAAAGATTTTCGCAAAACTTTGAGATAAAAACTCTTGGCAATAAGCGATCAATACACCCCACTATTTGAGCGAGCACGATGAATAAACATAATGAGTGTCCATTTGGTGGTAGGTGGGTAATTACGCTTGCTTTGGTGTGATTTGTTACTTTCATAAAAAAATAGATTAAAGTGCTTAAAGCATTTAAGTTTGGGGAAGTAATTTCTTTGAGAGGTCATTTTATAAAATGTTTGAGAAACTTTTTAGGGGATCGATAATTTTATTTGTTTTACACATGGAATTGTATTGAATTGAAGTAATACCTGAAGTAATAATTCATTGAAATTTCACAGGAAGCATGTTATAAATTACCCATATACTATCGCTCAACGCAAGGTATATAGAATAACATGGTAATATATTGCGCATGTAGCACGCTGTCTCGTTCTCAGGGAATGACGTCATGTGTATGGTAAAATTTTGACGTTTATGGTTTGCATACGTAAATTGAGTTGAGTACAACAATATATAAATTATAAAAATAAGTCGAATAGATAAAAATGGTTATATGTGCGGTTTATTGGTTTAATAGCAACAATGATAAAAGATTAAAAAGAAACATTAATGAAAGCACCCGGGAATCAGTGATTTTTTTTCGTTTTCCAAAAGAAAAACAAATTGTAAAGATTTTGATACAAAAGACCGGAAGAAAAGATAAATTTAAAACAAAAACATCATATAAATGTAATAAACATTTTACTGTTGATGATTATGTTCGTAATTTAAAATACGAATTATTAAATCATTTGCCAGCTAACAACAAAAAGCTTAAATTTGATGCGGTTCCAAGTTTAAATTTATCGGGTTCGGAATCAAAAACAAAAATTGAAAATAAACGATTTGAAAGGCAACAGACTATATAATAACAACAGTATATATAATAATAATAATATTTTTATTGTAAATGAAATGCATATAAGTTGAGTACAGAATAGTACCATATGATATATGGTATAACAAAATCAATTCACCATACAAGTGACGTAGATGTGCAAAAGATGTCAAAAATTTAACTCGGAATACACTACCATGTTATTCTTTTACCTTGCGCTCAACGTGTCTACAAAAATTATTTCCATGGCAACATTAATAACAGCATACTGAAATGTCATTTCCAATGTAACAAACCATTGATCGAGTATAACGCGTAAACGATGGTAATTAACATGAATAATACTAGGATTCGGGTGGTAGTATATATTAGGCAGGCTTATGGCGAGATGAAAATGGATTTTGTAACAAATCTATAACCACAACGTTCTGGAATAGTTACAAAGTTACAATATAACTGACATTGAGCCCTGTTTCACTCTGAGTAATCCTGTTTAATGTAAGTCTTAGTGAAATTATAAACATCGAGTTTGAGCGATTTTGATGATATAAACTTAAGTGATGTATTGTGTCATGGTGTTTGTCACTTTAAGAGCTGCGTATGACATATTGTTATTATAATCATATTTGTTTTATTAATTTGCAATTATTAACCCTATCACCGTTTTATGATAGAGTAATCATGAAATTTGATTAAAACTATAAATACACATTGAACTATTTTAAATTCGTAAACATGTTAATGAACTGTAATTATTTGTGAGGTAAGATTTTGAGAGCTTTTATGGCTTTCAGCATAAGCTTTTTGTTTATTTTATTTTTTTGTATAATAATTGTGTATACAAAAATATTTTTATCGTATTTCGTATACGATTGAGTGTATAATAATATACACATTAATAAATATATCGAATATGGATGGGGAAAAAGGACGTAACCTACATGAAATTTTTTTACATGATGAACAAAAAACTAATATTTAATGACTTTGGGTTAATCAAAATATTTAATAAACATAACCTTAATATGAAACAACGTTAAAAGTGGTATTTTATTTACCGAATATCATATCAGTTTAACTAGTTATTTAAAAAAAATCAGTTTAATTGATCTGATACATGTTTTTTTCTTAATCGCAAATTTCATAGGGCATCCTTTTTTCAAACTTAAAAGCTGAATTTAGATACTTATTTAGTAATCAATTATTCAGTAACCGGTTATAGATAGAACGTTTATTTACTTAATACATTGTGATTTTCAAGAACTATCTTGAAAAACTGAGGTTTACGTCATTTTTCATTTTCACAGTCGATATGCTTCTTGCCAACGAATAAATATAAGTACTTTTAAAAGTAATAAATGATTGAAAATAGTTTTAAATTTATATTTTCACATTGACATTTATATATTTTAGCATTTTTTAAAAGGTTTTTAAAATATGATGACTATCGCTAGAATACACGTATGACACAGATCGCAAAAAACGATAAATATAAATAATATATTCAGTATTCTAAAATAATTTTTGATTAATAAGTAAATATTGAGTATATTACTAAATAACAAGTCGATATTACTAACTATTGATAATTGTTCAGATCAGCATTGTAAATTCGGTCATACTAAATATACCACTGTATTGAAAGTGATATACAAAATATATTCCATTCTATTATTGCCTTCCATATTTATGAATCAACATCAGCTTTTTTTAGATATCAAAAAAATTAAGAGACAGAGTATTTATGAATATTTCATTTTCAGGTATCGTGGATTCGTCATAGGGACATTCACTTACTCACAGTTGGAAGATCGACTTATACCTCTGACCAGAGATTTCAGAGCGTTCATAATCCACAAACTGAAGACTGGATGCTTAAGGTAAGCCATGACACATTTTGATTAAGAAAATAAATTGTTATTTAAGTAAATATCAAACGGTTTTAACAACACTATTTTCATCAGTGCGTCCCTTTACTGCAAGGTCTCGTATATATACGATATTTGAAATGATGTTGATACAGTGTCAACTATGTAAATAATTATCTTCGTCGCCAATATTGGAGAAACACTTAACTTGATTTGTTGGTTTAAGTCACTTTGTAAAGTATAGTTTTATTTGTTATAATCTTTCGTATAATTAGTACATTTTTGTGTCGACCCATATGTTTACAAAACGTTTACAAATTATGTTTTAATGCAAAATTGTACCGATAATACTAGATATGATCAAGTCAAAACGACGTCTTTTATATTATATTTTTGATAAATAAAATGCTGTTTTAAAAATAGAAGATGTCAAAAATAAAGTTTGGAGATTTTAAAAAACTCTGTTGGTGAACTATTTGTGGACTTTGTGATTGTTCCATGTCAAACTATTGTACAAAGCGTACTTTTGATGTTTTAAAGAAATCTTTTTTTTAGCTTCCCCTGAATAATTACGTTTTTGACACACAAGAAGTGTTTTTTCGTTTGCAACGTTATATTGTTAAAAAAATATAAATACATTGATTCAAAAACACGCGCCAATTTCTGAATTGGCTTATTATATATTCGTATGATCTCTGATACAGCGAAAATAATAAAAAAAATATATTTATTATATTTATCAAAAATGGAATTTCGTTGTGTTAGAGAGATGGTATTAAGGTATTTTTTATATCACATTAATAAATAAAAGAAACATCTTACGCCGACTTTCCGTGAAAACAACGCTTTGTTAAGAAGGATAAAAAAAAGATTGTAACGTGTCGTCACCGGCGCGTGCTTATCTATGTTTTGTTTTAACGAACACTTCGGGGCGCAAACTGTGCGGAAGTCCAAAGAAATGCTGAATAATGCAATAAAATGTGCCTCTTTTAAGGTAAACTGGGCAACTGGGATCGCTTTGCGGGGTGTACCAGATACATTGGACAGCGTCCCAAATCTAGAATAGTTTCGTTTATTTTTATTTAAAGAGGTCTTAAAAACAACAGAGGTCAGAGAATACACAAACGGAAACACCGCGACAGTGGTACACGAGGCCAGGGAACAGCCATTGCTAGTGAATTTTAGTCGAATTACATGGTTGAAAAAATTATAGTCTCCGGATGAATAGAAAAACTAAATATTCCTTTACAACGGTAAAATACATTTCTTTATCTGGCCGATAAATAATTGCGTATTTTGTTGTTGAACATCATAGATCTAAATCTAACAGTTATTATGCAGATATTTTAATGAATTTATATGCGAAAAATCTGTATTTTGCGGGCTGTACAAGTTCAAATGTCATTTTTTGTTGAGTTGGTATATTTGTCCCTGACGTATCTCCACATTAGTAGATATTATACTGGATGTTTAGACATACTGTGATGTGTCCGCTGATTTTTTTAAATCTATCTATTTATTTTAGTCAGTCTCCCTGGTAGCGTAGTTGGTAGCGTACACGCCAAGCAATCCGGGGAATGCGGGTTTGAATCCCCATTTGTCGGATTTTTTAAATCCAAAAAATGCAGGACTGGATGCCCTTTGAGTTGAGTAATTGTCTGACAAACAATTCTTGTGAAAGAATAATCTGTCAAGACATCTTCACATTGCGGAGATCCGTATATTCTTCTTTTGGAGTGGATATCTTCACACTGTGTAGATCCATATGCTCCATGTTGGGAGCAAACATGAAATATATAAAAAAAAAAATTGGACTGTGTTACACCTCGGCCGCTCATTTTCATGCGATTACGTTATCAAGGATCAAAATAAATATATTTATATTTGTACAACATTTATTATTTCTATATTTTACATCAACAACCAGACCTGTATAGAATAATTGTGTCGTGGATTTGTTTCGAAACAAATTGGCACCCATTTCGTGATACTTGAGGTTTTGAACGTCGTGTGTGATACTTGATATCAATTTTGAACAAGTGTATGCGTGGAAAGTTGACATGCTTGGATCCTCAGCAATTTGACAAACTAACAGATCGTGCAGATCGGTAATTCATATGATATATAATACTAATATGGAGCACAACGCGTGTGTGTGTGAATTTTACTTTAGCTATTGATATATCCTACTTGAGTGAATCAGTTTAAATAAGTTTTATATTTAAAAAAATGTGAGAATGAAATCTTACTTACTCAGTGAACAGTCTTTTTTCTCTATCTCTAATTCTCTTTTCGTTTTGTTTTAATATTAACTAGCGTAGCAGATATGGAAGAAGAATATTACTTTGCTTATTTTGTTTTAATGTATGGTCTTTTCATCTTTTTTTTTTGTTTTCGTAATTTACGATTATCAATGAAAAGTATTTAGATACGATATTTGAAATCCATTCAATTTGTAACTATTCAAATTATCATCATGTTAAATATATATATATATATCGACTGAGAATGGAAAAAGGACGTAACCTACAAATACCACATTTTACAGGAGATACAAAAACACATATTTAACGATTTTGGGCAAAAATCAAAATATTAAATTGACACAACCTTAAAGTACACAAAGGTTTAAGTGGATATTTTATTTATAATTCAAAAAAAAACAACAATAAAATTCATATCGCAAATTTTATAGACCATCCTTTTTATATCATTTCAGCATTTGGATCTTACGACATTTTGATAGAACTTATATCAAGCTGTATATATTATGATTATTGAAATACGATTTATTATTATTGTACCATTTTTGCTCCTAATATGGAGCATATGGATCTACACAGTGTGAAGATATCCACTTCGAAAGAGAATTATATGGATCTTTGCAATGTGAAGACGTCTTGACGGATTATTTTTCACGAGAATTGTTTGTCAGACAATTACTCAACCCAATGAGCATCCAGTCCTGCATTTTCGGATTTCCAAAATCCGACAGATGTGGAATCGAACCCGCATTCTCCGGATCGCTAGGCGCGCACGCTACCAACTACGCTACCGGAGACGAGATTGAAATATAGTTAGATATATATATATAGAGGATAAAGATCGTCGCCAATATTGCAGGAACAAGTATCTTGATTTTTGGATTAAACCATTTTGTAAGGTATAGTTTAATTTTTTCTAAACTCTTGAATCATTATCACGTTTTACACGTCTGATAAATATACGTATTAATGTTAAATGTGCTAATGATATAAGATATGACAAAAAATAAAACGTGGTGAATCCAAAAAAAAAATCGAGATATGTCTTTCTGCAATATCGGCGACGAGATATAGTATAATGAAATATACTATACATAAACCAATAACGGATAAAATCATATGTCCAGTGTGCTTTTAAATTGTTTTGCTATTTTTTTATTATACTTCCGGACACTTTATAGTTAAACGTAAATGTACGTAAAATTCTGTAAATAGAATGTTAGATAAATTTTGGCAAAATTTAATAATGAAGATGGACATAATACGGAACTATTTGGCCTGCCTCCAAAAATAACCGACCATTTTTATGAAAAGAACGGGATCAGGTCAAGGTTTATCATTTATCTTACGTAATAAAGGTTTATCTTTTTTATTAATTATCGCTGTAACAACGCAAACAATATAATATTGTTATCATAAATCCTAAAAATTCTATTATTATTATTTCATAACGTAATAATATGATTTGGCACTATTTCCACACTGTTACGTAAGACAATAATTATTTAATAGCTATATTTTCATTTTTTATACTTTCCAAGAACTCAAAAAATATCCTATACACGGTGGTTTCAGAGCCAAATATTTCTTGAACATTCACCAGCATCATTTATTAATATTTTTTTCTGAAATTAAAATTGTCTTACTTATTCAGCTAACCGTCTTTAACTGTATGCACGCCAACAACTCACCTGTGAATCGAAACAATTTCTTTTACTAAACGTGCAATATTCTAAATCTGGAAAATGGTTTTGACATAAACTCATTAACTCGTTAACTCATTAATGCATACGCATGACACGTATGATGCGAGGTCACGCCAAACATCTGTGAGTCTCAAATTATCTTTCTTACATGTTTTAATACTTTAAAAATCTTTGGCGCACAGGGCAAGATCATATACATCGCAACTGGCAGTTAAATAGATAAATACTGAACATATTTTCCTTCAAATCTCAATAATATCTTAACGTCCATTCACTGTACAAATACTTATTTTATATGAATGTTTAAGTTTAAAAAAATCTATTTTGTAAGCGATGAAAAAGCTTTTTAATAGAAAAATATATTAAACGACTAGACGTATGCCTATTTGGTATATTTTAATAGTCTCAATTGATATTAACACACAGATATTTTAAGTATGTACAGCATAAAAAATATCGTTGGACATTACAAATATATATTATTTAACGTAAACCAGTACACTTGAGCCAAGTTCTTTATTACATTTCTCTGGTAAACTCCAGATACCTTGCTGAAGTGCTACTTGAACGTTCTTTATATTAAAGTACACAACCAAATAGTACGAAAATATCGCAGATTTTTTATAGTTACAAATACAAAAAATTGTTTCGATTTCGTCCTAATCTTTACCGCCTACGTCACCTTCTTAATATAAATAAACACAACTATAATGTCTTTAATATAATATTTTATTTGCAGCTTTTACAGCTCAAAACACAATACTTGAAAAGCATAACTCACTTTTTTACTTTTTTTCAGATCCGGTTTCCACAACACAGAGACTCTGGTACATACGAGTGCCAAATCAGTACAACTCCGCCGATTGGATTTTCAATGTCACTTCTCGTTGTTGGTAAGTAATTTCTTAACTATTCACTTTACATTAAATTAAACATAATAATTTAGAATCCACGAAGATGATTTTAAACGTATTATGTACTTTGAAAAACAAGCGAAAATTTAGATTACTCAGTTGTTATTGATATGTAATATTCTATCAGGCAGTCATCATACATTTAATGTTTGGTTTTTCTTAGAATTTTTACCAGACATTCTCATGTATAGTATTAACAACATTTTTAATTTGTATATTAATATTTGAACGAAATAAATCTATACATTAGTTTTAAATTTTAATTAGTCTACAGTATTATTTATTTTTATATAAGTGTACAAAACAGCACATTCATCACATAATAAATGTTAATTAAAAAAATAACAACTACAGCTATAAAATAATATTTTCAATTTTATTAGATACATGGCAACTCTCATATTTATGTTTTGTTACGTGATTTATTTAAAATCTAAAAACATTTAAATTCAAATTGTATTTATTTTGTTGTATTAAATATGTTATACAAAATAAAAAAAAGCATAAAGCGTTATAGTTTTAAATATTTAAAAACTTATCTTAGTTTTTCAATCCATTCTATCGTTTAAAAATATAATAATGTACAATTACTATTTATAAAATATATTATGAAATTTATCGTATTTCATTGTATAGTAGTTTTCTAAATTACACTTATGGTATAAACTATTTTGGTGAAAATGTTTTTATATTTGATAGATCAATATAATAAAATACATGTGTTTCTCTGTCTTTCACAAGAACTAATCCCAAAAAAAATGTCGTTTCAGCCGGCATTTCTGGGTAAATTGTTTAAATTTAAATTTGTAGCATCATCACCGACGATCAATTAGAGACTAAAAGTTTTGCTTACAGCCAAGTATTGAAATGAATTTGTAATAACAGTATGAATAAAATAAATTTGAATAAATAATGAGTTCTCTCTGAATGAGAATCTCTATAAATTACAATCGTGTAAAAATATGAGCTAAATCGTTTGCCCATCATATTCTAAAAATAAGTTAATAGGATGAAGTTGTTCTGATTTCAATTCAAATTATGATTGCTTTTTCCGTTCAATATTTGTTCGAAACTAATTCACTTGCTGAAACTTACAAATTCTTTATAAATAATATTTTCATTTTCAATAAAGTGTTACGTGATACCTTTAACGTGATTTGTGAAAGTACTAAATTTCTTAACACGTGTTAAGTACACCTGTAGTTTTGCAAGAAAATAATATAATAGAAAACTTATAACAACTCAAAACTGACCTGCGAAGTTTTATGGGGGATTTGTTTATAACAAACATTAGATATTTATTCTTGTTCTTAATAAATATTGAATGGAAAATGAAAAAAATATAGCCTACGAGTATTTCATTAAATATTTTAAAGTAGGATCAAAATATTTCATATTTAATGTATCCAAATCATAATCAAAGAATTAATAACAATTGAAAAGTTAAAAAAAATCTATTACATCGTTTGTAAAACACAAATTTCTTGCCATTTTTGTAATTTTTATTTTTTTATTCTTTATTTTTCAATTATAATTTAATATAATTCTTACGATTGATGATTTTCCACTACTTTTACGTCTATATTTGTTTGAGTTTTCTAAAATACGTATATCTATAATTGCGGAGGTCGGAAAGAAAAAAGGAAGTAGCCCACATAGAACAAATTTTACAGGAGGCAATAAAAATGTAAAAATTTAACACTACTTAGACACAACCTTGAGATGTAGGCAATTTAATAAGTTATTTAAGAAAATCAATAATTTTTTTTAGGGGGGAGCCTTCTTTTCTGGCTGCAAATTTTACAGGCCATCCTTTTTTCAAACTTGCAAGCTAAATTTAAGCACTAATTCAGCATTTACAGAACTTGTATTAAGTTGTGTAGGTTGTGATTATCGAATTAAAGCTGTATTAAAATTTTCAAGGTGATGATTTTTTTTCTTCTCAATATACTTAATAAAAACTATTATAAGAAACACATGGATATAATACATGTGTGTATCCATATATTATGAAGATTTTAAATGATATTATAGATTCTTCGGTAGCGTATTTGGCATCGGGCGTGCCTAGCGATCCAGGGAATGCGGGTTTGATTCTCCATTTGTCGAATTTTTAAAAAATCCAAAAATTAAGGACTGGATGCCCATTGGGTTGACTAATTGTCTGACAAACGATTCTCGTGAAAAATAATCTGTCAAAACTTTTTCACACTGCAGAGATCAATATACTTCTCTTTCGGAGTGGATATCTTCACACCGTGTAGATTCATATTCTCCATGTTGGGAGTGAACATGGAACAATAATAATATAATAAATGACGACTGGTTATCAACCAATCATCTCCATTAAAAATATGGTCATATTTTCATACAAAAATGGGACAACTCAATGGCCTCAAACCATCAATCTCCTGTTTCATGCAATACGAATACTTCACGTATATTTATTTGTTACTTATCATAGATAGTTGTAAATTAGATATTACTCATATCAAGAAATTTGACGCTAAGTTAGAATTTTCAATTATGTCTAAAGCTTATAAGATACTACAAGTTGGCTTTGTCAGAAGTTTTGATGATGTATTAGTATGTCACATTTACATAAGATCCACGGAAGCATTAAATTTACACAGTTACCGACGTTTATCTCGCTAACTTCATTTACCGAACGAAATCACAAATTCTAAACGCTATATTACCTCGATTGGGAGCTGTGAACAAAGGTGTAAAAATAACCACCCGTGCGGTAAATCTTTCCACGTACAAAATCATTTTTTATGACTTAACTTTCAATGCTTTTATTTCTTTGAAATGTCACGCACAATGCTTTTGACAGTAATGAAAATTTCAACACAGACATTGTGAACATTTTTTATTCAAACTGCTATAAGGCTGCGTGCTTCAGATTTATTTTATTGCCTTCTTGAAAATAGCGTCTTTTACTGACACTGCCCTCTCTTTATACGGCCGCTATAACTTCCTAATAAATGCCATAAAAGCTCCCTTATTCTGAATTGATCTCGGACTATCTAACATCTTACAATTACAAAAATATATACTCTTAAGTGTAAAAAAAACTATTTAAGTTAATATTTTCTCTAACTGTATTAGATAGTGATCAAAACACACCTTCTTGATATTTAACGTAGTAATAAATTGTCATACTTATCTATCAATACATTTTTCTTCTAAAATAATTTGAGCCTCAAAGCCTTTAAGAAATAAATTGACTCAACTAACCCTTTAAAGAGAAAATGAAACGCGGTATGATATGTTGCAGGTTCTAAATTTTCATAAAAGTCAAGTGACTTAAATAAATACACACTAGAATACTATCTTTTTTTAAATTAAAAAAGGTGCATTGAGCTATCTTAGTGTAGTTGTGAGTGGTCTGGGTGAAAGCCTATAACAAACAAGTTTCACCATTTAATTATTACTACTAATGTACTACTACTTTCTGGTGCGTGAGTTTAATATTAATATAATCAATATCTTAGTTGATTTTCAATATGAAAATATCAATACGTTCTACATACATAATGGGAATGGTAAAAATTTAGCTTTAGTGTGCTTTTATTTGCAGCTAGAGGCCTGTTTTTTATTGTTTCATTTTTAACAAGAAACAAGGTATAAGAATTCGGTAAATATTAAAAGAAAATCAATTTGTATTAAGCACCTTTATCAGTTTTAACATAAAAATAGCTTTTGTTTGTTTCAGAAACGTGCTTTTTAGGAAAGCAGTTTATCTATTCAAATATCAATAGGCCAGATTTGGATCAGGAATAAAAAAAATTATATATCAAAATAAAATTCACAATATGATTGATTGACATATTTTTACATCAGTTTTACCCAGTAAATTGAAAATGAGCATAACTGTAAAACTCGTATTTTCGTATTTTATAAAGTAATTACGTAAATATCGTAGATTTCTTTCTTTTCCATTCGAATTATTTCTACATGGAATGATTTACGTCAATTGCACCACGGTAAACGCTAGAAATGTTGAAATTGCGTAGCAAGTATGATAAAGAGAATCATTTGTTCGATGATTATTTGTTTTTGTTCCTATTCATTCTTACAAATTGAAAACAAATTTACAAAACAATTTATTCATTTGACATGATGAAAACATAAAAATATCACACAATTATAAGAATAGAAGTTAAAAAATCTAAAAGAAAAAAAGGAATATCTACCAAGCCAGTTCTTATTCCAAATATTTTAGTATCTATCAAACAGATTCTAAACTAATGTTCACTTAATGCTTTTAATATGTGAAGTAATTTCTTTAAATACGTGATTTGTACCGGATTTGAATCAAAAATCTTTGTTGCAGGACGATATCAGTGCTTGTTGCCAGAACCACTGTGCGTGACCTTGTATATACATACAACAATATCTTAACCCATACCGAACACATTCAATCCATCTCGTGATAAAACATATACACGATAAAATCCTAAATGTGTATATGACAATTAGCAATAATGGTTCTCAATGGCCTACTCGAGCGATAAAACTGCGTGAGACAGTATATCTCTCTTGTAATCTCGAAAGTTACACTTCCCAGGATACATAAAGAAAAAAAATAACTGGAATACACACAAATGAATAAAACGAAGTGTGTTTTTTTTTCCTCTGGGTTGTCACAGGCAAATAAAAGAGGCAAAATAAATTTATTAGATGGCACAGATAAAATAAAAAGAATTGAATGCAGACCGCAAATAATATGAAGACAAAGGATTTTTTCAAATGGGGTCAGTTCGCTTCTGCATAAGAGTCAGATCTGGGCTTTATCGTGACCATAAATTGGCTAATTTACATAATTTCCTGCCGTATATGCGGGTTCTTTTTATTTTAAATCGTTTTAATACAGCATGCACGCGTTTCATATTAAAATGAACCATCTACATGTATATATTATATACTACATTATTCTTTAGAAAATATTTACTATTTTTAACAGATTTTATTTATACATTCAACATGTTGAGAATATACGTATTACAAAGAGAGAGCTTTCACAATACGGCAAACGAATAATTTTCTTTTAATTATTTCACAAAAAAACTATAAAAAAAGTTTAAATCAAATATCGAGATCAAGAAAACTTTTCTTGGAGAGCTGCTGATTTTTTTTAAACATCCAAATATGCAAGACTGAATGCCTATAAATTAGATGGAAATAAATAATTTCTGCATAAAAAAATCTATCAACATAAGTCTTATCTCGAATAATGTCCGTCAAATAAATTAATACATTTCTATAGCACATGACAATTTATACATTTTTTTAAAACTAATTTAGTAATTTTAATTTTTTTTTATATTATAATCCAACGTGATCTGTTATTGCCAGGTAATACATATATTATAATGATAACATCTTAATGTAATATCTTATAAAATGAATATAATAAAATATCTCCTTCACAAACCATACAAATTTTAAAAAGCTCACACTATCAAGCTTCTCTGCCCGGCCCGCCCATTCTAAAATACAGCTTACTTGAAAAGCTTTTGCCTTTCAAATACTCGATGGAACTTTGAGTTGATGAGAATTTAAATGACTATTATAATGATTATATTACAGTGTGTTGTATATTGTAAAAATATACTAGAAATAGTTAAATTAGAAACTCTTTTCGAATGCCTATAATCCAATACAAGACCGTTAGTTTTATACAGCATTATTTGCAAATATTTTTATGTTTTAATACACATAAAATAACCTACTTTAAGACCATTTTAAACCCATTAAATAACCCAACGATATTTTCTGCCGGTGGCCTTTGAATATATCGCACAAAATAATACAGTTTTTACCGAATGACGAGGCGAATGTAATTGAAATTGTTTGATGTAGCATGTTTTGAAACTCAAGGTCCAGACTCGCCTGACCTTCTTCACAATATGCCGAAAACATGTTGGAAACTTTCACACCGGCCTCTGCAGGGCTCGGATTGTTGATGGATGAGGAACAGAAGAGATATCGATTCATGAATTCCACATTAAGATCATTATGAAAAATAAAAACGTTTCATACCATGTTCCCTTCAACTTAATATTTTTACAAGGATCTCCATAAATTGTCTTAGATAAATAATTTTTAAGAAATTACTCATTGTTTCTTAATTTTTTTATATTGTTATTCTGAAGTCGTATTTTAATATATGAGGCTGAAATTTCTAAGTGAACTTATTCCATTGCGTCATAATTCAAAGGTGAAGATTTTGAACAAGTATTATTTGGTGATATGTAGTTCTTTCATACTAAAAATATTTCTACTTTAATTTTCGTTATGTATTCTACAATTTCAGTTACATTTAATACATTTGCAATAGAAGCCCATGTATTTGCTATAATATTAGTTTTTTTACGTTCTGTCACTGAACAAAAAACATTGATTTATTTGCGGCAATATATAAAAAACTTTGTTTTGACAATAAATTTTTTCGTTTTTTATACTATTTCCGGCCTTAATTTTCATGATGTAAAACTGTCCAATTCAGAAACAGAAAATATAAATCTCCACAAAGATAATATGATATCTAAGGACTATTAAAAAACTCTGATCAAAATAAATGCACCCCCTTTTGTTTTTTATATTGAATTATTCAAAGCATTCCGCTGTCAAGATTTTCCAATTCGACCGCTGGTCTTTGGTACATATTATTATATTTTACTGGTACTTGTGGGTATTAAACGTAACATATTTTGTACGGGTCACATAACTTTCACCCTCTTGCAAATATAACAATATCAACATCACTAAATATGCCTACATGTATATGAAGTACCGGCAACAATGGACTCTAGAGAGAATAAAGGGTCGATTTTTTTACACCATGGGTGTGTTATTTGAGAACGCATATTTTTTAAACCGGCGACTCAACCAAATGAGAGGAAGAGTAGCGAAGAATATGACCTTTGCAAAGGTGACCCATTAGTTAACCAAGGCTTTAATTCAACACATAATTTATTTAATAAGTATTTTCAATGTATTATCATACTTAATTTATAATATATAATCATGTCGTAAAACATCCTATTAAATTGACGCCAACTAAGCCATTATTAAAAAGAGTATTATCAAATTAATATTTGATCATTTAAAAACTTTTATTCTCGTAATTTAGATATATTATTATTAATATATATTATTAATTCAAACTTTCTCAAAGTTTTTACCGTTATTATTAAAAAAAATTACAATTTTTATAATATTTTAAAAACGTTTAACGCCTATTTTCGAGTTTTAAATATATTTCAAACCAAACTGCATAACTGCATACTTAAAATTAGTTTTAATGTGTAATTTTTATTCTAAACTTTTCTCTCAAATATTTCATCATCGTATTTGGTATCGGAATATTTGTATTATACTTCATCAGTGCATTATTATAATACATATAATATTGTAAAGTATTAATAATTATTATAAATACAATTTCACATGAATATTTGATGTTACATATAAAAATTTGATATCACAAAAATTCGTATATGTAATAAAACTCGATAGTACAACATAAGAAAGTTGGATCAATCATAATACAAAGAATTACTTTTCTTGTTAAAATAACTTTAAATTTTTTGTAATTAGAGCTTAACTAAAAAAAATTAAAGTAATATAAATATTACTAACTATGAAACTTAAATGCTGTTAATGAATTTTGATTTTAACTTAGCAAAGGCTGTATTCTCATAAAAAAAACGTGATAACTATGTAACTTTCAATATTTTAAATCATTTATTTAAATCTATCATTTTTACTCGCTGTGGTTTGAGTTTTATATAATACGATATACTTTTTGATCTTTAGCTTAGGTACACTAGATTTAAATAAATAAAAATTACCCTAACTAAAGTCTTTTGACCAAGAAACTCATATAAATAGTATGTTTATATAATATAAGCTAAACTAATAACATGCTGTTTTACACTGTAGTGTAGATACATATTGTGGTATATTATTGTGATACATATTGTGATAAGTAACATCAAATTAAAAGTCTTATGTTTAAATAGAGCCAATTAATATGGTGCATGTACTACGGATGCCTAAAGAGAACCTGTTTCGTACTTGTCTCTTTTCCCGACCAATGGAATTTCGGTGAACTGGAAGTTCGTTTAATACTATCCACAAGATGTACTCAGCGGAATTAAAGGGTGCTGGTATGACCTGGGAAGATTTGACTCAGCTGGTAGATTACATACAGTTCTGCAGGTGTCATGTGGTGGCCATATGCTTCGCATAGGGAGCGGATATGGTAGAGAAAATTAGTTTTAATACTTCTAGTAATTATGTTTTTCTTTACGTAAATGTCAGATATAAAACGAGTCCAAAATATTCTCAAGAACTTTGACATTGATCCAATCAAGTTGCAGATTCAATGAAAAGTCTTCGTATAAAGCTTTTCCTTTTTTTCGCGTGTATGTTGTCATTTTTCATTCTTTATTTGGAAGCTTACGGCATTTTCTATATGTAGAAAGAGAAACTCCGAGGAAAATCAGTTGCGTAATAAATTTGAGAGCGCATTCATTCACTTCTGACTCAGCTTATTTTTTGTAATTTCGAATTCGATTGCTTCTTCCTGAATCTGACTTTCCTAGTATCTCATTATTCCAACTGTATCTTTCGTCAATGTGACGCGTTAAGTGAAAAAATCTTTGTTATTTTCTATAAAGTAAATGATAAATATCGCCAAGTAATGGAAAGTTGATTCCCTCGAAACATTAATATACACATATAAGTATATTAATATTTTCGACTGATGGTGCTTGACGGAAATTGATTTTAAATTCTGAATTA
>JAGVSQ010006149.1:0-16747 GCA_022683975.1 Rhyacophila evoluta
ATCCCTAATTTTGTATGAACTTCAAACCTTGTATAACACGGATTTGTATTACACGCCGTTTTTGTGGAACCATATAACCGTGTTATACGAGGCCCGAGTGTATTTCACTTTTCTGTGTTCATTATGATCTTGCCAAATCTATTCAACCGGAATTAAGAGATTTTTTTTTACATTATTATTTATATTTTAAGAGAAAAACATAACTCATAATTACTAATAAGAAAAAAAAAAGAATATCAATAAAGTCAGCATGATTATATAAATACAAGCACCTTCACATACTGTTTTATAATATAATATAACAAAGTTTATTCAAAAATATATCGAAGAAAATCGATGTATAGGGCGAAAAAAGCATGGATTGGCTAAATTTAGCATATAAATATGGTACATAATTTATTAATACAATAAACATAAAATCTCACTATTTTTCCAACATCTATATCTATAGGTATAAAGCTTATATGGATAGTATATAAAAAAAAATACAAGTAAAGTTATTAATGATGAAAGTTTCATCAATCATAACACTATATATACAAGTTATCTTGATATGCATCGAACCGTGTATGAGTAATTCAACATTATATTATTTTATTATTATATTTACAGCTAAATAATGTCTAAGTTGTATATGTATTGTATGTCAGAAATATGTACTCACCAGTTACTCTCAAATGTATGTTTATTGTTATTAAAATCGTGCATATAAAAATAGAATCAATTTTTGATTTTAATGTTTTAGTTTTCCACTATTGTAAAAGCTCTATTATGAAAAAATATTTTTTTTACAGGAAACTTAGATTGTATTGCGTACCAATTCACTTATGGCTAATACTGATTATGTAACATGACGTAATTTATGCTGGTAAGAAGCGAGAGGTAATAAATACAATATGCTATCCCTAGGTACTTTATTCTGAAGCATATTTTAGCGTCAAGTCATAAAATTTAACAATCATCAGATAATAGGTACCACCGTAAGCTATAAATGTTTTAATTATTGCAGCTTTAAATAGGATAACGCTCCAGTCAACAGTTAAAATTTTATGTTAGGTAGTTGTAATATTGAACTTAAGTACGTGATAATTAAAATCTCTCTTATTTTTTTACTTTGATTAAAAATTACATTAAAATCACGACAATGATACTTTATTTTGATTATTTTTTATTTAAATTATTAACCAAGAATGAAAAGTTCTCATCATTGTTGAGATCATACCAGTTGCAGCGTCGTATTAGTCATTAATGAGGTGGTACACCTACATGGCTATTGGTCACCCACAGAAGAATTATATTGCTTATTAAATGTTTCCTTCTGCTAGATTCTTAATAAACAGATTACACCTGTTTGTAGACACTCATTATACTCAATACATCTCAGAATAGATTATCCGATTTTATTTTTTCTTTTTGATGTAATGCAAAATCTCTCAACGATTGTGTGTCATTTTTATTTGAACTTTTTAACAAAGACATCCACTCATTTAGTTTGTTTTTCTGAGATGATAAAAATTTTTTTTTAGATACCCAAAGTTTCCAGTTACAGATTATTTTTTTCAGTTTATATGGGACTTTGAAAACCTATAATAATAATATCTTTCATTCAAAGATGAATAGATTTCTCTTTACCATTCCTGTCAACCTGCATTCCGATTCGTATTTCACTAATGGCCTGATTGTAGTATCTAGAATTTTATTTTTTTAATGATTGATTTTTTTTTTAAATATATTATACCATGCATAATTTTATTTTTAATCTAAAATATGTATATACTGTGATTTAAGACATTTTTAAAAATAAAACACTGTGATATTTATTAGATTATATATTTAGTGTTGATTTAAGATCATTTCCGAAAAGTTTTTGAATGGAATATAATAAACCGTTTTTGAATAGAATATAATAAACGTCTCCCCGGTAGCGTAGTTGGTAGCGTGCGCGCCTAGTAATCCGGAGAATGCAGGTTCGAATCCCTATCTGTCGGATTTTCAAAATCAGAAAATGCAGAACTGGTTGCCCATTCGGTTGAGTAATTGTCTGACAAACAATTCTAGTAAAAAATAATCTGTCAAGTCGTCTTCACATTGCGGAGATCCATATTCTCCTCTTTCGGAGTGGATATCTTCACAATGTGTAGATCCATGTGCTCCACGTTAGAAGCTAACTTGGTGCATAAAAAAAATTATATAAAAAACAAATATTGTAGATTTCGCTTAATTCCAAGATGACTTTTCTGGACGAACTAAATCTTTTGATTCATACCAAATGTTAACAAAAACATTTTTAAAATCAAACTTTAATCAATAGTATTTTATTATTAAATAGATAACAAATGAAATCATTCAAAGATGCTAACTCACGCGAAGATAAGCTAAAATCAATGACATGTATAAAAACAAACGTTTTTTTTTAAATCATCAATCAGGTTAGTCAAAATGAAACTCTCGAGTGTACTGTTCCTATTAATCAGCGTTGCTGGTAAGAATTCGAATGGTTTTTATAGTTATACATACAATTGATATCATCATTGATATATTATCAAATATCTTAATAAAACAGAAAATTTAGTTACTATCAACAAAGGAAAGTTAAAAAACATGGAAGTGTGTTGGTATTTATTCAAAAATAATTTACAGCGGTTTGTTTCGCTTCACGTCGAGATGCAAGTGAACCTCGATTTATCTTGTTTCCTGATGAAAAAGGAAAAATACACCTAGTCGACTTGGACGATGAGACGCCGACGGTAAAGTTTGAACCGGAAATAGACATACATTATTATCTTTATACAAGGTAAGAAAGAATTAATCTTAATTAAATATAAAGACGTTATTTTTAATTTACAATAAAAAACAATGTGAACTTACTGACAGCATGATATTTATTTATGATATTAATTATAAATTAATGACCATTAATATTGCTTTCAAATCAATAAATGTACCAATGACTTTATCTTGAATAAAACAGTTAAACACAATATCTTCTTTCAAATAGAAAAAATTCAGAAACACCTGTGAGGATATATAAAGGAGATACTACTGGACTGGCCGCAACATATTTCAATGCGAGTCATCCTGTGAAAGTGACAATTCACGGCTGGACCGGGGATTTAACTAGCGGAGTCAATACAAAAGTTGCACCGGGTAATCAGTCACTAAAGAATATTTAAAAATACTATTTTCATCAATAATTTAACTTACCTGATGCATGTGTTCCATACATGTGAATATATATTATATTCTACACAGCTATGGCAGTTAAGAAGAGATATTTTTTCTTATAGATATTATATACGGCTTATACTACCCGTTTTGAGTTTTCAAAATACATTTTTATCAATTAACATAATGCGAAACTATTGAAACTTGAAAATTTAATAAGAGCGTTCATATAATGAGAAGTTTATCTGAAATTTTAACCATTTTTAAAATGAAAACCATTTTTAGCTTTTTTGAAAGTTATGGAAACAAATGTAATAGCGATCGACTGGAGTAAAGGATCTAGTGGAGGTTATGGAGAATCTGTTAAAAATGTTCCATTGGCTGGAAGAAGTGTCGGAGAATTCCTCGACTGGTTAAACATAATAGGAGTACCCTTCAGTAATATGCACATCATGGGACATAGTCTGGGAGGACAGTTAGCTGGCTTTTCGAGCAGACTTGCAGCACGCGGAACCGTAGGGATGATTACAGGTATGCAATGTCATATTAATTTATTTTGCGTGTATCGAAAAAGTTGGTATATTGGATTGATTGAATAAAAAACCAAGAATTAATGTTTTCAAAAATCTCTTAATATTAAAGTGTATATGACGTAAAATTTTTTATATGGTGAAACAGTAGTTTCAACAGTAATATAATATGTTGTGTGAATTGAAAAGTTAAGAAGATTAAATTTGGGTAATATCTATTTGAGTTAAATATTAAAGGTGGTCTATGAAGGTATCCATATTCTTATTTTGCAAAGATAATAAAAAGGAATAAACGTGATAACTTGGTGAAATATATTATTTTACTTGACTGTTTTTGTCAAAATTTTGTCGCCAAATGTCGTGAGGTGACGTGGTGTTAATATTTATTAAAAATAACTAGAAATTTGTATAAATCTTACTATTTAAAGATGAATGTTGAAAAGTTTTAATACCAATAGTTATTATTATACTTCTTTGCCCACTCTATTTTCGAAGTAAATCTGAAAAAAGATAAAACTAATGAATATAATTTTGAATTAAATGTTATGTCAATTGTGTACAATTTATTGTAATAAAGTGAATTAAAAATGTTATTGCATTTGATTTTCAGTTTTTTTTTCTGAAAAAAATTAAGATGTTATATGAAGTAAATTACACCATAAAGATGATTATTATTAGTAAGTCGTAGAAATAATACTATAGAAAATCAATAAAATATATTTTTTACATTGTAGTTATTTGCTTGCAGGGTTAGATCCAGCCGGTCCTTCATGGGGCTCTAACAGTGACCGAATAAATAAAAACGACGCCAAATACGTTGAAATTATTCATACAAATAGTGGGCAACTGGGAATGAAGGATGCAGTAGGTCATAATGATTTTTATCCGAATGATGGAGTGAAGATGCCAGGTTGTAGTGGCAATTTATATTGCTCGCATTCTAGAGCTTGGGCATACATGGCCGATTCGATTGACCATGACGGCTATATGGCTAGACTGTGTCCTACTGTTGAAGAAGTGTTAACCGGTGAATGCAATTATTTGAACGATAAATTGCATATGGGAGGAGCACGCACTAAGCCAACGTAAGAAAAAAAAATAATAAATAATCAGTTCTAAAAAGAGACGTACAAAGTTACCATATATTAAATATATCAATATATCATGGTTCGTATAATAAATTGAGTAATATGATTGAATCAGAAATAGTAATATGTTTATATAACCTGACACATTTTATGATTTATGTGTTTCATATACTTAATAATGGAAATAGTACATATAATAAAAGAAAAACCAAATTGTCTTTTTCTGACAGTTTATATATATATATTTAGTTTATATGAAAAAATAACAAGTGTCTGTATTAACTACACTGATAATAATAGAACTTAAAGCAATGCATTTTTATTATTCTGAAAATTTTACATAGCTTTACATACTTTTATAAAATATATTATTTGGTTTAATTGACGATCTCAATTTCTCTCATATTGGAAATTTCTATATTATCAACTGTGTGTTTTATTTTTTAGTGTTGGTATTTTTGGTTTGAAGACAAACTCGGAAGAACCATATTTTCAAGGATGATCTACAGTGACTTTCTTCAGAATTGAAAGAAAGCTTACCAACAACAAAGAAACAAACATTTCTTGTCAATGTCGTTATATTAATGATCAGATAAAGTACATATTTTACGCAATAAATAATATATTTTTAGAGATTGAAAGTTAGATATTAAGAAAATAGCCTTTATTTAATATCACTGTGTGTGAATAATATTTATTTAAAATAATGAAATGTGAGATGAATAATGAAAAAATATATTTTGGTTAATGTATCATAAACATAATATTTTATATGTATACATATTAAAACATTTTCCACTGAACATCTATGTATTTAAAAATAAAGAAAACAAAAAATCTATAATACGAGTTTATTAAAACTTCAACCTTTTATCCCCATCCCCATAAAATATATTTTGATAACAACTTATTTACATAGCATGTATAATTAAATTTTTCTTCGATTCTTTTAGTTTATTTCATAATTGTTCGAGAGAAAAACAAAAATTTTGGTGAATTACATTTTTATTCAAATTATAGTATTGAAAGTGTGAGTATATATATGTATATAAAAATTAATGTATACACATCAAAACTATCATTTATAAAAAAAATACGTACATTTTGGAAAAAACGAAGTGATCTCTAACCATCCTTGCTGTAGAAATGCAGTATGGTAATAACAGTTAAAATGTGGGTGAAAAAGTCAGGCCATTAAATTTTTTATTACATATATTACACGAAGAGTTTGAACATACTTCGTTATTTTCTATCATAGAATTAACTCCAATTTGCTATTTTGAAAGGAATGAATATATTTATTTGTATTGATCTAATTTTTTTAGTAGCAAATTATTTTAGGTAACATTTTATGAAAAATAATTACGTACTCTTCAAACCTCTAGAGCAATTTAAATACAAATGTTTTTTAATATAAATACATGTTTCGATTAGGAAATATCGAAATAATTACAATCGCATATATCATAACAGATAAAGAGATTTAAAGGATTATCTAAGCTACTTACTGACTGTAATAAAAATGACCGATAAAGTGTAATTAATTGATACAATCTAGTGAATCAAAAATACTGGAAAATATATAAAATATCCTAGTAATTAATACATAAGCCATAAAAGTGACAATGGTTTTATTGCGAGTGTTCTTCTTTCTTTTTATTCTAACAGGTTTGAAATTGTATTATATGCGTTTGAATCTATATTGTTTAAATATATGTTAATATGAAAAAAATGGAATTTTAATCATAATTCATTACCATTTTAATTAAGTCAAGATAAATTTTTCATCATTCTGTCATCGATATGTTGCTATTGATTGTGTATTAAGATGCTTTACGTGTTAACAATAAAGAATTTGTTTAACAATTTAATGAATTTAAGATATATAAATTTTATTTTAGCAATGACTATTGCTTCTAAGAAAGATCCAAACGAGCCTCGATTTGTTCTGTTTCCCGATTACACTGGAAAACTGCATTTAGTTGACTTGGATGATGATACTTCAACGGTTAAATTTGAACCAGATACAGATATCGAATATTATTTATATACCAGGTAAAACAATATTGGTCGAACTGAATTTCATATAAAACTAACTCTATAAAGAATTATGGTATTTAGTTTTATCCGATTAACTAATAATAGTATAGAAATAAAGTATCGTATAAATTAATTTGTCATTGGATAATTGTGCTGTCTGATCTTTTATTAACTGAATTATTAATAATATAATTAATTACAGGAAAGATTTAGCGAAACCAGTAAGGGTGTATAAAGGAGATAATGATGGAATATCCAATTCATCTTTTAATGCCAGTCATCCTGTTAAAATAATTGTACACGGTTGGAGAGCAAACGCTCATAGCACAATGAATACTTTAATCGCATCGAGTAAGTAATTATCTGTATACGAATTAGTGAAAAATTAAAATGTTCTAACATTTATATAACATTCATATATTTTGTTTGCAATTAACATTTTTTTATATTTTATAATCATATAATATTTGAAAATAATAAAAAATAAATTCTTCAAGAGATTATATACAAGAGATAAGAGATATTCCACTTTAAATGTGTTCATATTGTATAATAATATATTTCATGTGTATTTAAAATATCTATATTAAGATTTATACAAGTTTTATTCATTGATTGTTTTTATACCCTTTTTGTTTGTTTTGACTACATATTTTTTTTTCTTATAGCTTTTTTGAAAACAATGAATGCGAATGTTTTTGCAATTGATTGGAATAAAGGAGCAAATGATGGTTATGGAGCTTCGGTGAAAAACGTTCCACCAGCGGGTGAGAGTATTGGAGGATTTCTTGATTGGCTTAATATATTAGGAGTACCATTCAGTAATATGCATATCATGGGACATAGTCTTGGTGGTCAGCTGGTGGGATTTTCCAGCAGACTTGCAAAACGTGGAATTGTAGAATATATAACAGGTAACCGTGATTTACTTAAATCTTACATTAAAATAATTTAAATTTCATATTGATTTCATAAAATATAAAAAAGTAATAAAACTATACATATACTTTTTGTATTACGCTACTATTAAATGTTAAAAAAAAATATTTCAAAGAAATTGTAATTGTGTTTGGTCCTGTCTAAACTAAATAAATGTACTAAATGTATACAATGTATTTGACGAGCAAAAGTGTTAATCATACAATAAAAACATTTTTTGTGAATACATTTTAAATCCAGATATTTTTAAGGAATGGATCCTGCTGGCCCATCATGGGGTGCTACATCAGACCGTATTAAAAAAACCGATGGCAGATATTTGGAAATCATCCATACCAACAGTGGGCAATTAGGAATGAAAGATGCTGTCGGTCACAATGATTTCTATCTTAATGGTGGGGTCAAGATGCCAGGGTGTAATGGTAACATAGCATGCTCCCATGAACGTGCTTGGGAGTATATGGCTGAATCTATCGACCATGATGGGTATATAGGGCGACTTTGTCCTACCGTTGCTGAAGTTATGACACAGGAATGTAATTACTTGAATGAAACAATGAATATGGGTGGAACTCGAATCAAAACTGCGTAAGTATACTTTGTTGAATTTTTTAAATATTATATAGTAGTGGCTTTTGTAATTTAAATTGATGATTAAAGCTCAAATCGTTTTATCTGAGGTCTATATAACATGTTAGAATACTCAGAACATGAAAAATTTTCACAATAAGTCAAATACGCTTATGAATCCCATTCAAAGTGTAAAATAAAATTAAATATTTGTATTAATTTAATTGCAAATTAAAAATTCTTTTTCTGTTTCTATTATTTGCAATTTTTATTCAGATTCATTACATAGAATTGTGAAATTATGTAAATAAAACAATTTCATTACAAACTTGTAATAGCAACATATTTTTTTAAATTTCAAGGTTAGGTATATTTGGCCTGAAAACAAATCCGGAGATTCCATTTTTCCAAGGATAACATTTCACTTAAAAATAATGTTCCATACATATATAGGAAAGGGTTTTATTTTTTAATAATAAAATATGTTTTTTGTATTTAAACGAGCACTATTTATTTACTTGACACCTATCTATAAATTCACTTGTTCTTCTAGAAAAACATTCTAAAAAAATAAATAATCTCCATAAATACAGTCTACCACCATAGATTAAATCTATCAATCTGCATAGATATGTATGTTCAATGTGACAAACGTTCTATAAAAACCACAGTTCTACGAAGTGATTCTCTGATTTGTATTCTATTGGATATCAATGAGAAAGTTTGTTGCAAATTCGTCAACTGTTTCATGTCTTCATTTTGCCGCTAAATATTTTTTTGGACTATTTTAGAAAATGGCCAGTTAATTTAACTGTAGGAATTGACATCTATAAATATAAGTAGTAAATTAGCGCTACGAGAAGCATTAACTATATTAATTGAATGTAAAATGTATTTTTTTGGAAATTTTATAATTATTTATGAAGATTTCATATTCATTGATAATTATCTCTTACTTTAGTATACCGAGAACATTACATATTATTAGTTTAAGATATTTACAGGATAACACACTAAAATATAATAAGATAGTTTAAATAGAATATATTAATACAAATGTAGTAGTTGTTATAAAAGTAACAGTGAATAATGGTAAATTTAAAGAAATGATTAAATGAAAATAAAAGATAGATAAATATCTCCTATTTTAGAAATTTATAAGAAAAATATCCATTTTAACTCACTCAGATGGAAGATATAAAAAAAAGGATTTTTTTTTAATAAAACCACTGCCTTCCATATTTACACCACTGCTGGCTGGATATGTAGTTTTAGACTTTGGAAGTTATGCTACACTACATTAAAATTAAAAAAATAATCATGTACTATTAAATATACGATGGAATTTATTCTACAGAATAATTTTAGACTTAATTGATATCTTATTCGAGTAGGTATTGCAAAATTAGTATGCAAGAAAGCAGTATGTACCTGGTTTCTCTTTAATTTAATTTGAAGGCGTAGCATAAAGAATCGCTAATCATGTCGTACGACCATTTCCGGAATTCTGTACGCAAAAATGATCGACGGTCAATGAATATCTTACGAATGAATGACCCCCTTTATAAATATTGAATTCCGTACTGACACATTTCATCCTTTCAGCAGTGAAGAGAGTAGAATACTATTGATTTAGTTATATACATTAACTTGAAACAGTAGTATTATTAAACTCTATACAAAGAAAGTGACGTATAAAAAAATATTTATGATCTTAATGTATTTATTATTGACAATTTATAAAAATAGTGATACGTGATGGAATATAAGATTAGTTTTAAATACGACGAATATTTATCTTACTTCCGGAGTTAAGACCAAAATAATGCGTCCTAAATCAGTGATAACTATTTAATGCTAAGTCATATTAAAAACATATGTGATATAACAGTATTATCGTAAATTTATGAACTTGTTCTTGATAAAACGATAAGAATGTGGTGCAAACTTTATCTGTTCTCAATGTTATCGGTGGGTAAGTAAACAATAGTTTAATCATATTGATTGCGTTTCCTTAAATATATGTATGAAAAATATATATTTGTTTAGCATAATAAATATTTTAATTGAAAATAAGTAATTGGTTATTAAGTTGAAGGTTTTTTGAATGAGTACGATTTTTTTTTATTTCAAATTAAAACATACTTATGGCATCAATTAGTTAGGCTGATAAAAATGCGTTAATATATATGCATGGCTAATCTGTAGAAACAACTAACTATATCGACTGATAAAAGAGAAAACGCATAATCAAAACAAAACAAATTTTACAAGATACAAAAAGTCAAAATAATCAATGTAAAAAAATCTTGAAGTGCACAAAGACCAAAACTGGTGTTTTATTTACTAAATCTGATATTAATTTAAAAAGTTTTATAAGACAAATCAATAAAATCGATGTGGTAGTACTTTTTCCTGCTTGAAAATTTCACAAGTCATCCTAATTCAGCATTCGAAGCCTACATCTTTTTGATAGAACGTTGTTAATTTTTATACATTTTGATTATTGAAAAAAATGTTATCATGAAAAATCGATGTCTAAATACCATGTATAAATATTATTTACTATATGATTGGCTTGATTTGGGTTTGATAAATACAAAACAAAACAATGTGGTGTTTCAATCTCAAAACAGGAAAACAACGAAATGATTATTTTTTGATAAAATTAAATGGAGATACATCATATATAAATAAATTGAATTTTGGAATAGTATGTTTTTTTAGTTTTAATCTGTATTGTTTTTTATAGTGTGTAGAAACCGATAGTTTGAAAATTGTTAATTAATATTGAATAAAGTAATTTTTATTTAAAATAAGGATGTTTTTTTCTAGCTATATGTAATAAATTAGATTTGACAACAAAATACGACCCCGTCTGGTTGGCAAGTGTCAATCAATTTTCACATGTTAAAGTATCAAATCAAACTAATGTTGCCATGCCATATTTTTCAAACGTGGACGTTGAATTTCGTCTATATACTAGGTAAGAAAAATAAGAAAATAAATTTATTTTTAACATAAATACATAATATCAGATACTCAAAAACTCAAAAACGTTTTTACAAGAACAATTGGATTTCTTAAATCGCGTTTAAAAATAATTCAAAAAGCTATTTTTAACTTATTAAATAAAACATTAAAAGGTGTTTAGCATTCATTATTATTATAAATTTTAAATTAATTAGTGTGTGTTTTATTTTTTCACCAGGAAAAATCCTCATAAATATCAACACATAGAACTAGATAACTCGAGTTCATTGTTAAGTTCAAACTTTGATTTTAAATTGCCACTAAAAATTATTGCCCACGGTTGGTATAACAATGGAACAAGTCCTATGCCTGTTAACATCAAAGAAGGTAAAAAAATGATAATAATTATAAATTGATGGATTATAATTCATATTACCATTATATTTGCTTTTTAATGAATTAAATAATATCATGCTTGAATTGACAACTTGTTCATTTTCAGCATATCTCAACATAAGTGACCTGAACATAATAGTGGTTGACTGGAACTATGCGGCCAATGTAAATTATGTGTGGGCTAGTTATAATGTGGCCCAAGTGGGCCATCGTCTGACGCTATTCCTCAATTTCCTCATCAGAGAAGGAGTCTCTATGGACGATGTTCATATGATTGGTCATAGTTTAGGAGCACATGTTGTTGGTATAGCGGGGGCATTTGTGGAAAAGGGACCAATTCACACAATAACAGGTTAAATTAAGGTCACTTTAGTATATTATAGTATAACCAAACTGAGAGTCAATTTATAATAAAAATATATTATAATATAAGAAAAAAATATATGAAAATATGAGTGTAGTTTCAGCTCAATACGTTATATTACATTAATTTGATGATAGTTATGATTTAATCTTTTATACAAACAAAGTTAAACAGATGGTAAAGTGTGTATTGATGTGTATAAAATATGGATGAAAACATATTTTTTGCTTTAAAAATAAATGGCTTTGTTGATGTAATATTTTTAGAATGGGTAAATTGACAACAAGTCACTAAGAATAAATGATAATTCAAATTTAAGATTTATCTATTTTATTATGATATCTGTATTCGAGAAATATACGGATTCTAGTCACACATTTGGCAAAATGATTAACGATGTCATCAGTAGATAATAATCATGTTTCACAGTGTCAAAAAGATGAAAGTCATACTACAAAAGATTAAAAACATATCTAATTGCATTTGCATGGAACAGTCATAACGCATGAAAACGTTAAGGACACAGAAATGTGTAACGGGTATATATAATTATAGTAATCTGAAAGTTATAGGAGTATCATTTTTTTTTTGCTTCTCCTAAACATTTTACTTTATGTAGTTGCATCCGTCTGCTTTTCAGCTGCAGATAGATATATTGTAATTTGACTATCAAACGTAGGTAAAGTATATTTTGTTTAATATATATTTTTCGGTAAGGTTAGTTTCGAATTTCATAATTGTTATAACAAATAAGCCCAGGAATATCGGAAACTTACGTATATACTACTGCAGCCATAAGAATGATAACCAATCCAGTTTTGCAAATCGATTCGTTAAAAGGATAAAAACTAATTGACTATTTCTATAGGATTAGATCCGGCGTTGCCGTTGTTTACGGAGGGGAATAAAGACGCAAGGCTCGACCGCCACGATGCTCGCTATGTGGAAGTGATCCATACGTGCGGAGGCTACCTAGGCTTTGCTAAGCCAATAGGACACGTGGATTTTTATCCAAACGGGGGGACGAGTCAACCGGGTTGTGGAACGGATTACAGAGGTTGGGTTACCTACAAATTGAGATGAAATGCTTTATAAAAGAACGTTTTAACGGTCTTATTACGATTTTCAAAATATAATATACGAAGAATTTTGTAAATGTACGTGAGAGTTAGTTTAACAATTTAGTTCCATAAACTTTTGAGTATGTATGGCAAAAATTGATATTTATTATTATATTTTATATTATATATTGCATACAATTCAATAATTTTAAAATACAAATTTGCACTAAATAGCAGGGCTTATTGTTTTATTATCTAGATTATAAGATTATCAAAGAAAGATTTATTTTATCATTATTTCTTTCTTAATTGACATCAATAATAATTTATTTAGTTTTTCTTATCTTATCGATAAAAATTCTTTAGATTTATCGATACTTAAGTTTTGAAGATGTAAACAGATGATATCGTAGTTTTAAGAGTGGCTTAGTGCTAGATAATTATTGTATAAATTTCAGAAAATAACAGTGGAATATATTATAATTGTCAAATGAGAAAGTTTTTTTTTTATAAAATGGATCAAAATAAAGGCTGAGTTTTAATAATATTACATAAACATTTTTTTATTAATTCAAGGATTTTGCGCGCACAACCGGGCTCATAGATTCTTTTCAGAATCTGTTTTATCGGACAAAGCGTTTGTGGCTATTCGATGTGAAAGCTACGAAGGAATTTCTTCTGGGAATTGTAAACCTACTGGCGAGAAACTCAAAATGGGAGGTTTTATAATTAATTATGGGTATGTTGTGTAATTTTTTACTGTCGAAAGCGGTATATAGTATTTTTATAATAAATACTATGTTCTATATTCATAAAAATTAAGATTTATCTTTTGAGTGAAATAAATTTTACCTGCCATCTGTGGTAAACTATTGGAAGCAATTGTGACAAAGCTTCTGTATTTTAGTCGTTTGGCAGTGGTTCTATTTTTTTTATTATAATGCACTTGTTTTATTTTCAGGAAAGAAGGTGTTTATTATTTAACGACGAATAGTGAATCACCATTTGCAAAAGAGTCGAAAAGAAAAAAGAGGCCGAAGATAATTCCTACTGATGTTTAATTACGACGAAATTAGTTTACCCAATAGTATTTATATATTAATTTTCACAAATAAACCAATCGAAATAATATTTTTTTTCATTTTCCCATCAGTTCTATAAATTTTTGGTCACAAACGAGTGATTGTACGTGTAAACATATTGTACAAATTAAAAAATCTAAATCGGGATTTATGTAAAGGTTAGTGATATTTAAAAATGGGTTTTATTACATATGCTATTTAATGTAATTAACTAGATTACCTTTACAACTGATAATAATCATAAATTATAAGATTAAAACTGTGAGATTTTTTCAATGCTTTTGTTATTTATTTTAATTAAGCTAAATATACTGATAAGATAAGATAATATAATTATGTTAAAGTGCGGACGGTTTACACAAGGTAAAAATATATTTTAATATCGTTTAAAATTTTCTATAATATTAAATCGTTCGTTATAAAAATATTTATTTCCACGTAATGCGCCGAATAAATTTCACGAATCAAATTACAATTGTAACGACCGCAAACTGTTTTCAAATGATCAAATTTTACATTTTCAAGATAGCAAAAACTTTCGTGGAAAATTAAGATTTAAAAAAATAAAATTGAATAGAAATAGAAGTGAATAAGCAAAAGGATCTTTTTTATTGATGTTAAATATTGATAAGATTTATTCAGGATAATGATCATACAAGCCCTAGTTCACGCTGATCAATTACTACTGGTAATTTGAAGAGAGTTTCACGTTCGAAAGTCACGAAAGCAAGTAGATTGGAAAAGACGCTTTGGGGGTAATATACGTGTAATTAATTCTTTATACGTTTGAACATCTTCGTAGTTATTTACTCATTAACGATTATTAATAAAAAAATTATCTTCATAAAATATAAAGTAAACCGTTGTTACTATAAATATATTTAATTTACAACAATAGAAAGAGGTCATGATTAGTTAAATGTATGAGATATAAAAAAGTCGAGACAGAAGAAGAGTTATTAAAACAAGAAATTCAACGTAAATTTTTCAGTGATTTAGTTGTAACGTGCTTAGAAACACAATGTATTTTTGTCTATTGAATGTTGTTAATTTTATGTTAAGTAAGATCATAATAATTGTAATTTTTAAAACTAATATAAAAGAATTACATAACTTTTTACTCAAAATTATCATTAAATCATGATGATAACGTCACAATAATATTTTACTTTACAGTTTTTGATACACAGCTTTTAAAAATATACGCGAATGACTATACCCAAAATACGAGTCCACCGTGGACCCTCTTGCCGGATGCTGATGGTAATATTCACAATGTATCTTTAGAAATACCCAAAAATTTACCCTTCTTGCTGGAGAGTCTTCCAAAAAACATTGACCTACTACTGTTCACAAGGTATTTAAAATAGTTTCATTTAGTTATATAACATTCCAAAAAACATATTGATAACTTCTGCAAAATTAAACAATGTATTTTTATTTCAGACGGAATCCACAATACCCGGAAGTGATCAGAGGACCAACATTTTTGAACCTTACATATTTTGATCAACTACTCACTACTAAATTTATTATACATGGTTGGAAAGGAAGTGGAAGTGGAACATACGTAACGAAACTAAAAAATTGTGAGATAATAACTTAATAAAATATATTATTGATTAGACTTCTTTATTTGCATAGTGAATAGTTTTCGTGTATTTCAGTATTTCAGCATAATAGTATGTCAAAAGAGATTATAAAGTGAAATGAAATTATAATTCAAAAGATTTTATACATAGCTAGAACTCATAGATAGTCAAAAGGATGACTTGTTGATAAAATTTAAATGCAGGACTGGATGTCCAATGCATTGAGAAATTGACTTAAAACTAATTATTATGAACATAATCTGGAAAATTGTGGTCATTTTCAGACTGTTGGAATCCATTTTCAGTATAAAATGTATGACGTATATAATATTTAAGTTTTACTTTTGACCTCTGATTTTATTTGTTTTTATTTCAGCATATTTGTTAACATTAGATGTAAATGTAGTTATTGTGGATTGGAATCAAGTGGCAAACTTACCATATCCGTTCGCTCGTTTCGGAATTGTGCCAATTGCGTTGGAAGTAGCGAATTTCGTAAATTTTCTTGTATACGGTAAAGGCGCTTCTTTGACGAATATTCACATCATTGGACACAGTCTTGGCGCTCATTTAGCTGGATTGATTGGAAAAGAAATAATTTCAGGGAAGTTGGGATGTATTTTAGGTAAGTGAAATTTGTTTTGGAGTCCTAGGTGGCAAGGGACAATTAAAAATGAATAGTAATTTGTCACATTTAATATTTAATATAAAATGAGACCTAATAAAACGAGAGCAAATCTATTTTAAGATGATAAAATAACCATAACTCTGTATAATTCATTAGTTCGAAGTAGGCTAGAGAGTGGATCGGTTGTTTGGGCCCCAAATCAGTTGAAATACAACCTCATGGTTGAGAGAATTCAGAAAAAAATTCTGAGAATTCTGTAACCGTGGGTGTATGGATACTATCCATGGCTTTATCCAACTGCTTTCATTTTGGGTATGCT
>JAGVSQ010006151.1:0-16746 GCA_022683975.1 Rhyacophila evoluta
TTTCGGCATCTTCAGGCTAGATTATATGTGGGCGGTGAGCGAACATATAACATACAAAATTCCTTTAGTGGTGACTGTCAGATTCAATAGTGTGCTTCTAGTAAATAAGTTTCACTGTGAAGACGCGTGAATACAAAAATACCGATGGTAGAAAACTTACTTCTCTGTTGGTGATTAATATTATCCTGGTTTATGCACTGCTCACACCTGATCAGCTTGGGCCCCTTTCTTTTCGGGTTGATGGTAATTGGGCCATTACATGTGATGCATTTTTGAGTCTTGTCTATAATAACTGCTTTCGAACTCACTGGAATAAAATCTAAAATACTTAAGTCTATGTAACATTGCATTATAAATTATTCTTTGTAACCCAGAGATGTTGCCAGTAAAAAAATATTTTAAAGAATACCTAATTACTATCTAATTCTTGTTCTACATACAAATAGGTGATATTTTATATTTAGATGACTACGTTAGCAAGATTATAACAATGTGATAATATCTATTCTATGCTACGAATAACTTCTTTATAGAAATTAATATCATACTATAACCGGTAGGCAAAGAAAAGTGCAATCCACCATATAGTTAAAGACAACTATTATGAAAATACTGATAAGGATAAATAAACCTCAATAGTGTTAAATATCAACTGCATCAATGTTTTATATTGACATATTTTTGTAAACACCATTTATAAAGAGCAAATTTTTGTATTTTCAATATAAAATACAAAAACTGTACAATAACATAGACTGTGGAAAGGAAAAAGAATGTAACCCTTAGTTTTTCAAAATTATGTTATTCCGATAATCACAATATATACAACTCAATATGCGTTCTATTAAAATGGTATAAGCTGTAAAAGTTGAATTAGTTTCTCAATTTTGCTTTTAAGTTTAAAAAAACAATAGCCTGTCAAATTTTCGACCAAGAATACGGTCTTCCACGACATCAATCCTATTGATTTTTCTCCAATAACTTATTATATTATTATCAGATTGGGCAATTAAAACACCAGTTTTGGTCTCTGTGTACTCGAGGTTGTGTCTATCTCGTATTTTGTCTGTGTAAAATGTCTCTATAATTCGTTAGTGACGATCAGATTAGAAAGTGGGTCGATTGTTTTTGCCCTATATCGGGTGAAATACAACCTTATGATGGAGAGGGTTCAGAAGAAATTTATGTAATTGCAGGTATATGGATAATATCAGTGGCTATACTAAACCGATTTTCTTTTGTGCATGCTTTCTTATTACAGTTTAAAAGAAGAACTATGAATTTGACCACACATTTTTTCGACATATGAACGGTATCTAACTGAAAATTCTATTATTCTGACTAATATTAGTTTGCGTGTCCTGGAATCTTTACTTCTTTTTTGGAACTTTAGGAATCGTGAACATTGGCTGTTTTTTTTCTCTAGGTGTAGAACTAACCTATAAGTAGTAATGCCAATGAGGACAGGTTTAATGAAAACGGCTCAGTTATTGATATTTTCCACCTAAGTGAACGTCAGATAGATTGATGAAGTTTTATAAATTACTAAAATAGGATTCTGTCTAACTCACTGGGTATGCTCTTTTTATTTTTTTTCTCTTTAAAAAAAACCCTCTTCACATTTATTATCTGTTACTTTTAATTATTAATTTTGCTAAGCTGACTGTTAACCGGATGTGTGCCAACGCTTTCGAGACAGTAGAATACGCAGGGCCACGATTTTCTTTGAAATAAAAAAACCTAATACATTTATATTTTCTGGCATTATAATAATAGGAGATCGTATAGACTTACCATATAAATACTTTTTGTGTCATTTCCGCCGCCATATATCCAAAAAAATCAAAACCAAATGTTTCACAATAGGTCAGGGTGGTCACAAAACTTACACAGAAAACACGTGGACCAAATTTTATATGAAAAGTACCTAATTTGGTGTCCTTCCATTTTGGATTAGGAAATTAACAGTTTTTACGTAAAAATACAATTTTTTTTTTTTTAAGATGAGGATAAAACGATACTGACAATAGTAAAAAAGTTAAACACTACGCGAATAAAATAAGTCCCGACACTCAAAATCTTATAAAATATTGTAAATAAACACTGACGCACAACACAGCTTCCAGAGATTAAAAAAATACGAAAACATAAAAATATATTTTTAAATTATTTTGTCAAAAGTCTATACAACGAGAAAAAACTATTATAAGAAAATAAACTACAGTCACAATATTCCAGTCGTAAAATAAAATACGATACATCCGACACGAATACGAATACAATTGAAAAATATTCCAAGATGATTGTGATTTGTATCGAAAAGAATAATGTATTCGGGAAACTAAAAAATCCCCGTTTAATCATATGCACAAGTTAACGGGGATTCCCCTCTGTTTTGATCATAAGTACAATTGTTCACAAACACAATTTGTTGCTTGTGTCACCCCTGCTAGTGACGCGTATCGGTAATACTTGCAAGCTCTATATTAAAATCGATATATCTTTGATTATGATAAAAATATGCTTACTGTAAGTATTACACTGTGATTCTAAGAGATGTCACTATGCGGATCAAGTGTTCGAAAAATTATATTTGTCGCCCCAGTCCAGAAAATTGTGTGTAAAGTGGACCGTATAAAGACGGCCATTCTTGTATGGTTGTCCCTACGCACACGGCTTTGGCACAGATCCGGTTAAGATTTAGGATATAAGTGACAGATATACGACGGATTTCTAAAAAAGGAAGATTTTAAGTACCACGTGTTACATTTCTCACACGTAGGCCATTCATAAATATTTTTATTTTGAATATTACATTTTTCAAAAATATAATGTTTCATTTGTGGAATGCAATAGTTTTTGGCGGGAAATCTATTTTTTTTCTTCATTTTTTATGACTAATCGATGTTCACCTTTCACACTGAAAATGGATAAAAGATTCAAGACGATGATTTTGTACAATTTTAAATTTTAAAAATGAAAAGAAAGTTATATATATATATATAGATATTTTACTAATTTTTCTTTTCAAGAATTACAATTTTTGACCATAGTGAATTTTTCTCAGTATGGTTACTATTATGTTTTACATATCGCACAAGGTGAAAAATGTATTCTCTAAGCTGTGCGCATTGTAGGATTGAATAGCTGTAGATCTTCTTCAGTCCATCAGTAGCTTCCGAAAATGAAATTTTTGTATTAGGTGATGTAATCCCATTATCATTTCAAATCACAAAGTTGACATTTTCACAAATTAATCTGCGAATGGCTGTAATTTATTTTATTATTTTGGTGAATACTTTGAGAAATGTGCGAAAACTTATTCGATCAATTAATTTACTGCAGTGCATAGAAATGAAAATGTGTGGGGAGGTAGAGAACTTCGGAGGATCACTGAGTATCATTGTCAGTCTGTAGTCATGCCAATGCGATTGATATCTTCCACCTGAGAGAGCCGAGTTTAGATGGATTCTGTTGTAGACATTTTTAGAATAGGATTTGTCTAACTTTCTAGGTAAATTGTCATTATTATATGTCTTGTTGTGAATACTTTAAACAGGTGTTCTGCAAATTCTTATCGTCCAAAGCAGATCGAAATTTTCTCTAAAATTTCGCAGCACTCCTGAAGAAGAATGTACATGTATAAAATATGAATGTTCATTTTCTCCTCAATTCTTGTAAATGTGAAATAAACGAGAAAAGTATAGTAACTCTAAAAATGTTGAAATCTGTATCCTTAGAATAATATGATTTGTGACCTTTAAATTGAATGCTTAAGTAAATAAGATATTGACTGAACAATACTGCGAGTTGCCGAATACGTTTGAATGAAATATGAATTAAACAAATATAATATTCTTCTCACATATGGAAGTTTACCAGTTTTAAATAATTCAGAAATATAATATTGCTCAAATGTCCATTCTATTTAATATGTAATACATAGTTCATTCTGAAGATTTTGTAACTTTGTTATTCGCTACTAGAAAATTGGATCTGTGCATTATGATGACAACTTATATTACAAATAATGTTGGATTTCAAATCAAAACACAGACAAGATATAATAATTTGTAAGATTATTTAACAAAAGGCCAAACTATTCTAGGCTCATTTTACTAGTTAACATTTTTATGTGATATACAAAATTGTACAGTACAATGAAATTTATGCAGTCCAAATTAAAATATACGTACATCTCTTCATAATTTGTGAAAACTTAATGTAATATGTCAAACGATATTTTATATATTAATATAAGTCGTTAATCGCAATAGCTTCATTGATTTACAATTTTTTTATGGAAGCAAATTCGTTAACACACAACCCTTAAATTTAAATTTTCAATGTTAAATTTTTATACCATTGAGTATCAGTTTTAGTATATAGATGGCTTAAAATGCAAATTTGTTAAGTTCATTTTTGAAAACTTTACAGGCGAGTGTTTTGCTATTTGTTTTTGTGATTATTTTGATATATATATAAAAACACCGTTTGAACGATTAATTCGTAGAGCTGTTTACAAACAAAATACTTTTGATAGATCTGAATGTTAAATAGCACAGTTATATATTTTATATACACCTCAGATCCGAATGAAGTTGTCAAATTTTTTTTGGGACATTTTTCGATATATTTAAATAACTTTGAATTGTCAAATTAATACGGAATATGCAGATAGCATGGTGCAACAAGATGGTATTATTAAGTAATTTTCAGCTAAAAGTGGACTTCAATTTTGCGCTTTAAGTCATCAATATGACATGTGTTAAATATGAATCCTGTAAGAACAAAGACGGCAGTGTCCATTGAAATATGATTCAAATTATTTTTAACCTTTTTTTAAGTAAATTTTAACACAGCAAAGGCATTTTATATGATATGATCATCGACAATTCAAGTGAACACTGCTGTTTTTATACATGAGTGTACGTTTATAATCTTTGGTACACAGCTAATTCATTATGATAAAATTTATTGGCATTAGTAAAAATAATCGATAGAGTATGGATAAAACTCTACACTTATTAAATCACAATCTATTTGGTAGAGCTCCATTATATGTACATCAACCGAATTAAGTTATAGTTCAATAGCTCAATTAGTTTTGCCAATAGTTATTTCCTTTATATCAGCATTATCGTGAAACTAATTGTACATTATATTATTATATTACAAATAATCATTTAATCAATAAAATTATGTGCCTGTTAAAGTGAAATATTATCATACCAGGTAAACTTTATGCAGACCTCGCAGATATAATTAACAAAAATCATAAATTAAGATATATTTCCGTAGATATTCCAGTATCTAATGTATTTAAATAGATAATTAATCTTTTTTGTAAACTAGCGAAGAATAAATACAGCAAGATTAAAATAATGACAGATGTCTGATAAATCTTTATTTGAAACTTAGATGGGAAACTCGAATAATTTTTTTTATCATTTTGGTATTATAACATCGATTATTTTCTATGCTAATAATTACCAAGAATTAAGTAAGAATTATTCTTACTTAATTTATCCATAGTATGAATTTAAACATCTCCCATGTATCCCAGAAATTTCAATAGGATTTTAAAGGGATTCAATTTTATTTACCTATGAAAGTAAATTTTTGTTTCTGTTTAGTCAATAAAATACTAATGAACAATTAAAATACTCACGATATTTTTCATTTGAGGAGATTATACCATCTTTTATAATATTATAAATATGATCTGCCTTTCCTAGGGCAACATTACTAAAATACTAAATTATTGCATGAAATGTTTTTGGTGAGTGATTCATTTCATATAAAACAATATCTTGAAAAATATCATCAATATATATCGTAAATATACAGATTTTTTTGATTGGAGACAATATTATAGTCACTGTTAGAAAGCTGAATTAATGTACCAAGATCAGCGCAACCTTTGTTGTATTTTGGGTTTCTGTGATCAAAAATGTTCATCTTTAAATTTTCCAGAAAATTGTCTCCAATGACATAACATATCATCAAATTTGATTTTTCTATTTTTGTTCACACAGCATAGCTGCCAGATTAGTGACCCATCGGTGATTTATTTTATTGCACAATTATTGACACATATTTCCACCAAGCTTTCTGATATCTTGAGCTATTTTTTGAATTCACTTTGCGCTTCGGTTCACTGGTGATTTATAAAGTTTATCCATAGTTTTTCTATTATAAATATATAACAAACTCAAGCTGTTTCTAAAACATAGAAACATCATTTCAATGACATGTTCGCCAAGTTAAATAAAATGATAATCACATTTTGTGGTCATAAGAGAAGACGGAATGGTCTATTGTCGGTGGTCAAGTGACTAGGGTAAGATATTAAGCTTTTGCACTCAAATTATAGTTCTTTAGATTACTCTAATGACGCCATGGTGGCGGCATGTTTCATATGATGCATCAGCGTCATTAAAAATAATATTTATCATTTTAAATTGTTGATTTTTGCATCTATTCTTCAATAAAAATAAAAATAGAATTCTATCCTTATGTAAATATGACATTGGCTGGGAAATGCTTTGAGTTTAAAGGGTTAAGTTAGTTATCATCAACGATAATTGTCCTGAGAGCATCTTCAGCATGTACTTCAAGAGTCGCTTCTGTGCCATCGTTGAATGGAAAAGACATTCCTCCATCGATTACGAGACCTAAAAAACGTTTTAATTAACATCATAATTAATATTTTATTCACCATTTTTGTTCAGATTTATTATAAAAGTATCCAAAATGCAGAGGTAAATTATTGCATAATTTATTTTCCAGACCTCCTGCTGATAATGTCATATATATAACATTTGGCTATGTTTGCAACTAATAACACTGAAAGCTGATACTGGTATAGGGCGACCATTTAATACCTTTGTGTTTAGATTTCCGTGAATTTATTGTTTTTTTAATGATGAGTTTTTTTATGTAGCTTAGAGGTTTGAATCTGCAACTTATATTTCAAATTAAGCTTATACTTACTAACTAACAAAAAATTTAATATCAATCAACAAAATTAGTTGAAAGAGAAATTTAGTTTGTATTACAACACATGTAGGTTTGAAGGATACTGCTTTGAACATCTCATTTTCATACATGCCGGATTTCTATTACTGTTAAAATTTTGTGTATTATTTCTAGTTCAGATCCACAACACACTATAAGTTCAGCCAGAGAATCCCGATATTAAGTGAGAAAATAAATTACGGATGAATAATGTAGTGATATGTAAGGGATACCAACCTGCGTCTACACATCTGCTTTTGACATGTAATGTTTTGGCAAACCCTCTGGCTTTTAGTCCAATCAAATTAGCTGACACTTCTCCAGATATTAGTTCACGGATTGAATACGTCAGTCGCTGCTCGTCTGCATAAAAATAAGGAGTAGTTTAGTGATTTGCCTGAAATAATGTTGAATTCTTCAAAAGTGTCTATGCATTCTATATACATATAAAAATACGAATCTGACCTGGTGAAAAAATGAGTGTTTCGTTGTACTGATCAGCGAGAGCACTGGCATTGTGTTCGTTGGGCTCTGGTATGCCTTGATCTTTACCAACAGACTTCCACTGCAGCTGGAGAAGTTCCATCACTGACTGACTTCTCAAACGGTTGATACTAAACATTGAAAAAAGCATGTTAATTATAAATGGGTATAAAGTACATTTTTAATTAGCATTTCAATACTTATACAACAAAGTTGTATTAAATCTGTTGTCTTAACCCCCTTCAATTGATCGGGTCTACATATTTATGTGAAAAATGCCAAGAGGCTATTTTAATTGGCCTTGCTTTGATACACACAAGTTGACATATTAGCAGTAAAAAAATATTTTTTTAACTTCGTGAATTATAAACTCTTTTAGAAAAAAAAAACTCAAGCCATAGGGCTTTCTTTCTAAGATCATAAACTTGTAGAGGTTAATGGATTAAATTTAACTCTTATTTTCAAATTCGTTTTCTGAAATATAACAATTTTGTACCATGGCATTATTGCGTTCAATGGGCGATATTTCCACACTTATTTTAGATTGTGAATATCTTATCAGAATAGTCGGTTGTAAATCAATGGATTGTAGAAATAAATAAAAAAGAGAGTAAATCAGTAAAACAAACAACCTTAAGTGCCATGAGGTGGATCCTGTTCCTGTCGATACACAAAGACCTGAGGACTTAGTTCTGGTAGGTCTGGCGGACTTATCTATGTTTATTTGGAGGTGACTGACTCGCGCTGATACGTTTTCACCTATGAACACCTGGGGAGATTTTTCAAAGACACTATTTAGTATTGTCAATAGGATATTGAAAAATCGTAATAACTGTCAAACATTCCTAGACTATTATAACATGTTTCTTCACAATGAAATAAGTTTGTCTCTGCTCGAAGAGAAAAAAAAACTCTACAACATATGAGCCTCCTACAGAAAAAAGAAATGTTATCGTAACAATGTTGTTATGGAGATAATAGCAACTAAATCAAATAAGTTTATAATTGGGAATAAAATAAATTGGGAATGTATTCTATAATTAAAGAATTGTCATAGTAGTTTTATAAATAAAAAAACTTTATTAAACCTTTGATAACAGAATTTTTTAGGAAATATATTTTGTAAATTAATTGTTTAATTTATTAACAATTGACACGGTAAAATGTTTTTTCAAAAAATTCTCTTTGGAAATACACAATTTTTGATATCAATAAGTCGAGTTCAATTACCTCATTAAGAGCCAAAAATGGTAACACACGCCTCATGATGCCGGGCTGGTTGTTTCTATCAAACTTCTCCTCTTTTACTCCTCTCCACCTCTCAAAGTCTGATTCCACTTCTGTTCCATAGGAGTTCTGTGAAGCTCCGGGGCTTACTGCTGACTCTTGTGGGGATAGAACATTGTACCTAGAAAGTTGATATTGGAAAATTGTTTCATAATATAATATGTCAAAAAAAGCATGCAACCCAAGAACTAAATATTTGTTTACTATTAACTCTCAGGACTCCTATGTCAAGCTAGACATGACATTTTTTAACTCACACATAACTCCTACGTCGAGCTGGACTTGACATCAAACATTTTGTTCGAAAATTAATTTTAAATAATTTAAACTTCTCTTTTATTTTAAATGGCGTGCACATTAGCGTAAAAATATTAGTATCCAGTGATGTTTCATCTGTGGGGTGCGAGTTGCGAATGATTTATTATGGATAATAATATTCACAAAAAAAGAAATATGAAATTAGCTGAGAGATATTACAATGATTTTTTGGGTTATGCCTATGGTAGTACAGTTAACATATTGACACATTAAAACCAAAATTAAAGCCTAATTTATAACATTTTAACAGGGGTACTGCTAGATCCAGTCAGGAAAGTATATTTTTTATATCCCTAGGCCCATCAACGTTAATTACAAATCTCAATTTTAACATCAAAATAATTAAGGAGTACATAAAATGAAAAAAAAACACTATTGAGGAGTGCAAAGGGTTCAATCTCGTTCGACTGTTTTAAATCTATAAAAAATAAATTCAGTGTATTCTTTCTTTCATGTTTGCTTTGAAAGTGAAGCATCCGCAGTATGAAGATGTCCACTCCAGATTTTTTTTCAGAAGAATTGGTTGTTACCTAATTGCTTAACCCATTGGGTATTCAGTACTGCATATGCAATTGTTGTGTATTTGAATCCGCTACATCCGGTAACAAACTGACGACGTTGTCATGTCTAATATTTTAATTTTTACCCCCCTTGCGACTAATATTCAATTGAGTTTTTATATAAATCCCAAATTAATCAATATACAAATAAGACATCATTGAAGTATAAATTCATAAAAAAAAAAAACAATGCATACCTTGGCAATATTGGCTTATGAAGATCTACTGGAGATATAGGATTGGTTTCCTTAAGTCGCTCATCACTCGCGAGAGTAGTCCTTATACGGCTACGGTGCAGCCAACTAAACCGACCCTAATAATAATTTAAATTAATTGTGGTTTGCTAATCAATTTAATTCATTTCAGCAGTATATTAGTTTTGATATTTTCTTGATTATAAAAATACAACCAAATTTATTTAGAATGTTTAATGTAATGAGTTTATACTATAATAGGTCACAGTACCTCTTTTATGGCCGCCAAGGCCCCCTTGATATCCCTGGAGCACCATTTGGGTAAACATAGTCTACCTTCGCTTCGACTTGGGTCACTGTTGAAGCCAATAACTGGTTTACTGAAAACAGTATAGATTTACTTCTTTGTTGGAAACAAAAATATATGCTTATAATGTGAGCTCTTGAGTTGTATGCATAAAACATGAGTGCATTGAAGGTGCTATTATACATGTAATTTTGATAAAATCTCTATATGAGCGCTAAGTTATCATTAACATTCAGGAATCAGGTCCCACACTAGTACGGAAATTAGTGCCATCGTTTGAAAGCGTTATTACGTTTTAACGTATTACTTGATTAATCGTCATCTACTAATACTACTAGCATGACAAACACGTGAGTTTTTTTTTTTAGTTATAATACTTGAGAGGGTTCAATTTATGGCCACCATTTTGTTTTGTTGATATATCCTCATATTTATGTTTTAAAATAATCGTTATAGCTATATTTGTAAACAGGTGAACACAAACAAATATTACACAGCTTGAGATTTCCTTAAGTGTAGTTCATAATTTATTGATGTCTAGTTGACAGTTGAATTATGGATGCTTAATTTTTAATTTGTTTTAGTTCGTCATAGATGGAGTCGACACAAATTTGAATGATTCACTTTGTTTTTTGCTACGTACTAACTTATAATATTGGTGTTCCGGAAAACTATATTCGTTTTTTTTCCTTTGAAAGAATTATTTAGAATAAATAAAAGGATATATTTTTTTTAAATTTGAGCTCGAAAGTAATTATTCATGAGAAACATGCAGATTTAGACATAAGTTTTGCGCAAAATCATCAGAGATTAGTGTCAAGCGAAAAGTTTTTACCATTAATTTGTATGGTATACTCAGAAAGATCTACACCAGAAAAGGATCCGTACCTTCTATCTCTGATTCTGGAAGCTGCCAAAAGGAATGTTCCATCTCCACCGCATGGAATTATCACATCACACCAATTGATTAGTGACGGGCTGTAGGTTAATCTAGAGGGAAGACTATTTTATAATTTGATTGTATTTAAAAAGCAAACATGACAAGTCAATGGCTTAACCCCTTACAGTCTTCAAAAGAAAAAAAATTCTACTAGGTCCATAATGCAATAAATATTCTTAGATAAATTAATATAACTATTGTTTAATGTGTTCTTTTGATAAAAGCAGACTCTTATATTTCTTTAATATTACACTAATGTATGGTATCGTTCAAAACATAATCCTACATGGAGACCAGGTTTCCTTTCACATATGTATCTGGTTTCTTTCTTCCACTCAGAATTTTCCTGTTTGAAAACGGAGCTTCGGAAATCGAAACATCCAACGAAATTAGAATTGTTTACATATGCACGCGAGATATCACTGTCTTTGTTTCGCGAACGCTGATGTCGCCAATCCCCAAAAATGGTTGCTTTTGTACCCATAGCGGGTAAACAAATTTATCAAGGCAATGGCAAATACTGTTTCTAACCATGAAAAGCCAAAAAAAACTGTGCCTTGGAGTTTGAGCTAAAAATATTATTTTTATTAAAAATGTCGAGTTAGACTTGGCCTAAGACCCACTGCAATACAATCGATTTCGAGTTAAACTCGACATAGGACTGGAAAGTGCAAAATATATGCAGGAGTGTCAAAACCGATTATTTTGGTATTTGTTTTTGCTATTATTTTGGTATGGAAAAAACGCATTTTAAACGATATATTCGTAGAGCTACTTACCAATGACATACTTTTGATAGATCTGAATACAAAGCAGGAGAGTTACACATTTTTCAGTATAGGTCTCAGATCCGAATGAAGTTAAGGTTTTTCAATATATTAATATTATAATTAATGTAATAAATTTGAATTGTCAAATTAATACGGAACATGCATGTAGCATGGTGTAACAAGATGGTATTATTAAGTCATTTTCAATTACAACTTTGCACTTTAAACCATCAAAATATTGTCGTCTAACTAATAACATAGAAAACTATTTTAAGTGGTAGTATTATTTAATTTAACAGATCAAGCCATGATACTATCACATCTATTGTCATAAATATACATGCTATATTAATATCTAAATAGGTTAAATATGTTATTACACATTAAAGGATAGATATATATATATATTAATTGTGTTTTATTATTATTTATCATGTTTCTTGGAAATAATATTTTTATCAGTTACCTATTGACCAGCTTAGCTTCGGCTCCTAGGTCTGCTAGTGCTTTTAGGACTCCACGTTCAAAGTCTCTTTGCTGTCGATGATAATGCAAAAGTGCTTCATAGTCTGATCCTCGCCGTCTGATTAAAGCTTCTAATTGTGTTGGACTGCAACCTCTATGCCGATTTCTGAAATTATTTATTATATAATATATCACAAAATGGTGTTTATAGTTATTTAGCTAATTTAATGGATGGATGGATTTTTTAAATCAAAATTCATTTAAAAATCATAGACCAGAGAAGTGGATAGCGGAATTTTCAATCTGTGGTAACATTCTCAAATCCCTAAATCGAATTAAAATTTACATTTTGTTTATAAAATATTCATTTGAATATAAAGAATTGTTTCTGACAGCTGTCAAGTTCAAGCAAAATGAAACCGGTGAAGATACTTTAATTATTGCTAAATAGTAAAAATGCAACTCTCCAATGTAACTTCAATGTTTGATTTAACCCTAAAGTTTCTGATCAATGTAATACTTGACGATAATCATAGTACACATCATAAGTAATAATATAACCTGTTTTCAAGATTCTGTTTAACAATAAATTTGGTAATGTGATTTACACATAGAATTTGTGTATTCAATTATTGAAAATGACAGTTTTTTTGGTCTGGTGGCCATGGGGCATGAGAGCTTCTGTGCCGTAGGTTACGGGTTTGAATCTAACAATTGCCATAGATTTAAAAAAAATTAAAAAGTACAGTAGGGGGGTAGAGAAATAGGCTGATAACAAATTCTTTCGAAGCAGATATGGTAAAAAAATACATACACTCAGACACATTTTAATGGATAAAATGGCAGAATTTTATCCATTAAAAAGGGAGAGAAGAGAAACATTTTTTATTTAGTCATGAGTCAAAACAGTGCTATATTTTATATTATAACTTCAGTTTTTTAATTAAGATAAATTGCACAGTTAACACAATTAACTACATAAGTTTATCGTTCAAGTGTTTTTTCTAATGGTTTAAATTTTGGATTTTTCAGTTATGAAGATAAGGTTAAAACAATGTACCCTGCTTAAATAGAATATTAAAAACATGTAGACTCCCGGTGAGCAGTATACTATCTTAATGACCTAAGACCTTTCAAAGCAGCGAGCATATAGCGAAATGTGATAAAACTAATAAAAAAACTGGTTGACAGTTTGGACAAATAACAATAAATGTTCTGCAAAATTTTAGGGTCAATGCAAAAATTGTTTATTGATAGATAAAGTAATGAATATGACGGTTGTTTGATGACTTTGTGCATAAAAACATGTGTATTCTACAGTATATGTAAAAAATAACTTATATATGTATAAAAATATGAATATTTTTAATATACCTAGTACCGTTATAAATTGCTGGGGATTTTCACAACTATCAGTTAGATCATCTGATGAATGATCTCGATCATTATTTGTATCTACATTTTATTGTTGTTAGGTGTTCAATGACTTTAGGGTATTATTTTAGAGCATTGACTTCCATACATTTTTGTGCTACAGGCCCCTTAATTAGATAACAATAATCCGCAGCTGACGAAAAACTGTTTCTTATAGATGTAAAAAAAATTAGAATTTTAAAAGAATTATGATTTTTGGTTTTTCATTTTTAGCTTGCGCGTGTTAACTTTTTGGGGACGCCCAGATTCTAAATTAATTCCACAGACCCCCTGAGTGATCGGATGGACCACTTTGGGAACCAACGCTCTAGAGATCGGCTGTATCATTTTCTTCAATTTATAGGTTCTTCCTGAAGTTGTATTTTACCAATCCTCTTAAACTCTTAAAATATACCTTATCCTATGAATATCAACATGTTAACTATTTGGAGCAGAAATGGTAATTTAACTAACATTGAAATACATATTTAATAAGAAACTTACTGTTCAAACTCATATCTTGTAACTTTCGAAACTAAGAGACACTTCTGAAGGGGCAATTCTGTACGTTGTCGAGAATTATTGCTGCTCCAGCGGCACGAAGAGCTTACACAACTACTTGTCGCGCACTTTTGAACTCCTAAAAGTAATGTGATATTATGTTTATGTAATTAAGACTTACTATTGTAAAAGCCCAACAATACTATGTATATGGGCCAGATATTTTAGGAGTTATTTTTCGTATCGCCGTTCAGTACAGATTTTGTCTTGGTACTGAGATTCCTCCATTAACGTTTTGATCTTAGAAATAAACGTTCAGTTAAAGGTGTTGAGCTTAGCTGCATTCCCGTTGACTATCCATCAAGGGAAGGACCATTACTCATTATAATCATTTGTCCTATCCACTAGCATTGCAAGTTTGATAATTTTTATTGTAATAGTGTGACAAATCATTGACATTCTCAAGTGATTAATTGAAGTAAGTTATTAACAAGACCAGAGATTCAGTGAACTATGGGTATTTCGTATATTTACTTCACACGTAGGCTTATATTCAATTATACATATTAATTTCCTATTTAAGAGAATTTATATTATGGAATTCATGGGCAGTTAATTATACTTGAAATCATTTGGATGCATAGATAATTATAATGTGCAAATATATTTATTTTTAATGAGTGACTTATATTTAAATATCTTATTTTATTATCACATCGTATACTTGATCAAAAAATATGGTATAAAAATAGATATTTATTTGTTGTTATTTATAAAATTATTAAGAAAAATATTATTTTCGTCAACACTTCCTTGTTATAAAATAAATATATTCATGTATCTGTACAAACTTGACTTTAAGCATGTCATTGATAATATGGTAGATAAAATGTAACATCATTAGAAGTAAAAATAAATTTTAATAATGGTAAAATACGTCAGAATTTTGGAACTACGCCAAATATCTGAAGAGGTGCATATTAATGGCAAAGGAGATATTTTGTTATTAAATGTTACTAAATAATTTTTAGTTTTATATTTTGGGCATCCGTTACGGTTAATCACAAACCATGTAAATAATATGGAATTAGTTTAAAAGGCATATGGGACAAAAAACAAAATACAGTCAACTCTTAAAAAAATTGTAATCGTCATAATATGTGTCTCATTATTAGTGAACCGGGTTGTATTTTTTGGCATTTTCAGAAAAAACGAGGAACATATTCTGATAAAATGTTGACATCTTCATAATATACTATGGTAAACATATTGTTAACATCAAAACTGAAAGATAAAGAAAGAATTTTAATGGGTTTTTTAATTATACTAGGATTAATTAACTAGTAGTATCAGGACTAGTATTGATGATAGCAGTGTCCTAACCGATATAGCTATCTAAAATACTGATTAACTTGTTGAACTAAAATTTTATGGCATTACTGAATTCTAATTAACTTGTACCATGGAGGTGCTAATTCAATGAAAGAATTTGGCTGTTATAATGTCAGTCACCTACGACTTTCAATAGACGTGCAAAATATACACCATATAACAGTTAACAGCTGTCACTATATGTTTACTATACATTTCTATAAAGTATGTCGGTAAAGTCTAAATGTATATTCATTTCTAGGCATTACGACATTTCTTCTTACCGTAAGCCGTGTGTTTCAATATACTACTCAATTTCTTCATAGTTCCTTGTTCTTATTTTTCAGAAGTGTAGATGTACAGTGAATGAATGGCACAGAAGTTTAGAAAATTCACTAGACAGTAAGTCAATTAACATTAAGAAGCACTGTGAAACGACGTCCGTTTGTTTTTTGTCATACGTAATTTCATGTCACGATCTTGTCAAATGATAAATGATTGTATTGCAGCAAATTAATACGACAGACATTAAAACCGGCAAACGACTGAACATAACCTATTCACAAGCTACGAATTTCTATAATGATACTGATTGATATAGGTCGAGAACTCGGTGCGCCCCGACCGGCTGGAGCTCGAACGTCAAAATCTACAACATCATAGCGGTGCTGTTCAAACTTTTTTCATAAGATACACATTTTTTTTTTTTATTAAATTTAGAAAAGATCACATTAAGTGATTCAAGAATGGTTCAAAAACATGTTTTTGATGGTTGAGTACCAAACTGATGGATGCAATTACCATAAAATCACATAAATCTGGCCCAAGAGGAACTCCTGAGCAGGTCGGAAAATAAATTATACCACTCAATTTTTACTAGCAGTTACACTGCCAAACGATATGCGACCTTTAGGTTGTATAATAAACACGTCTTTTCGGCCTGGATCACACACCGAGTTATTTTAAAATTTTGCCATATTAATTGAGGTAACCAGACAACTGCACGCATGACAAATGCTCACATGACATCTTCGCACACATTGGAGTGCTCACACTAACACAAAATTAATATTAAGACATTTTATACTTAATTTAGGTAATTATAGTATAGGTAGAT
>JAGVSQ010006152.1:0-16746 GCA_022683975.1 Rhyacophila evoluta
ACAATGTGTAGATCAATATGCTCCACGTTGGGAGCGAACATGGTATAAAAAAATATAAATATATATAAGTTTAAAAATGGACAGTGACGTTTTTGCCCATAAATTGACTACACTTTATATATTTTAATATTTCTTACATAGTTTGTTACTTCTAATTGCCCTACCTGGCTCGTATCACCCTGGCGCAAAATCATTTAACATAATGATTTAAAAAACTTAAAAACCCCTGGTAGGGTTAAACCTTAGAGTTTCTATTAAAGTCTTATGAATGGTTATTTATGTTGAAATTGAATATTTTAGTAGTAAACTGCTCTTACACCCCTCTGAGTTTTTTTTAAACGGTTTTGTAAGTAGCTTACGTGACCCTAATTTTATTAACATAGTGACAGACTTTAGCCACACATTTTATATTCATGATTTTATTCGTGTGGTGGCTTCGAATATTTGAATGCCAGGAGTACAATAACGTATTATTATTTGAATTTTACAAACATGAATTTTCTCTTACTATTCGAATGTATTGTATAATATAATATAATTTAATATAAACATCGAATACAGACGCAGGCCCTAAGCTGTTATTGGATAAGGATCCAAACACTCGACATAATATTGATGCAGACTATATTAACACGTTCATAGCCATGCGTACAAATTATTAACACACTCTATTCTCTACACCTCTTACCCGGTGATAGATAGTGAGTGACCATTACTTTTATTTCACTGTATCTCTCCAAATATATTGAATGCAAGTCTACATGGCGGCATTACGAAATAAAAATATTGATCAATATCAACAGAAATAACTATTTCGTATTAAATCACATAAGTGTATCACATGCACTTTAGTATGTGTGTAACGGCAGCGTCCATCACTTAATTGAATTTTATTAGACAGGAAGAGAGGAAGTATTCAAAACGGCTAGATACATTCATCAGTAAGTAATGCATATCTGCCTAAGTTAAAGTTTACTAGTAAAAAAAAGGATTAATATTAATACTATGATTAATATCTTCAAAATGCTTATTTATAATTTTTGAACATTATTACTTAGCATGTCGAGCATATAGATCTTCACAGGTGAAAAAATAATCATTATCAAGCACTCTATAAGCCCACTGGAGCATCCATATCCTGCATTTCAATACACATTAAAACATGTTAATGTTTTTTTCCCCATTTGTTGGATTAGAAACATGCAAGTTCCAGTCCAAACATATTTATTTACCAACATATTCATTCCGTCATATTCAAGTATTATTTTAGAAATTTGGTATTGTTTTTTTATTGGTATGTATTTGCAAAATATACGTAGTCGTAAATGATTCATAAGAATTGTATTTTAATACCACATTTATGTGTGTATATAAAAGTACGAGCTTATGTATAGATAGTTTTTAAGAGATTATCAATCAATTCCATATAAGCAGCCAATAAAAATAGCTTATTTTAATATTTACGATCACTGTCAGATATAAATGTCATAAAATAATTCGAATTGTAATTCACGAAGAGGTGTGACTTTAATTTTATGAGATTTGATTAATGTTATACTGAATACTGTATAATACAAAGCTGAAGACTTGACCTGTTGGGAGTCATGGAAACAAAACGTATGTATCTGATAATAATGCCATGTATATTCATTTGCTACTTTGTACTTGTGACTTTAAAACATAAATGGGGCACTTTTTTTACCAAAGAAGACTTCAGCTGAAATTTGTATCGATATTTTGTAGCAACTGTATATATAATGTATGCAGTCTCTTCTTTAAATTTGAATTTCGATTGCTATAATTGTCAAATGTTTCTAACTTTGCAAGTTATTATTATAGTCCGCTTAATGTCAGTTTACTAATAAGTTATATAATACTTTGGCAATCAAGTTTCTTGTTTTTATTAAAAAAGTGATAATTACATTGCAATAAGGATGTTTAAGATCAAGAGGTCTATTACATTATAATCTAGGTAGCGTAAAACCGCGGGCACGATGGCAGAGCGATGGCGACAAAGCGACCGCAACAAAGATGCAAAATAGCTATACATAGGTGAGTGAGCAAGTGAGTAAGTTCAACAGCGCGACAACACGTTGTCGTCACAAAAACTTTGCATCTCTATTTCCGTCATTTTGTCGCCGTCGCTCTGTCGTCTTATATAATTCAATTCTGACATCTTTTTCTAATGTTATATCTTCAACTATAAATTTAACTAACGAATTATGGCAAGTATTCACATATTCCAATTTTGAATTTATAAGAGATATTGCTTTAGGTGGTTAGGTTAGGTTAGGACTGTTATTAATATTCATAGTGAACAATCAAACTACATATAAATATATGAAACGCAAGAGCTATAATATGTATGAAGTGCTAAGCGAAGGTTCGATATTACAGGAATTTGTTAGTCATGCGTATTCTAGTGCACACCACCCCAAGTTATGAAAAGCTGCTACTGGAAAACTTCTGACAAATTGAAGAGCGCCTCACGTTAGTTACACCACGATGTACGTTCGCATAACAGGTGTTGAAACGAGGCGGGTAGGGGGATGCTAAAATGTATGTATGAAGTGCTGCAGAAAATGAGCTGTGGCCATTGTGGTTCTGGTTCGCTTCTCAAAATTTGTCTTGTCATAATATTGTATTATAATAATATTGCCGTCAGTTTATAAGACTGTATGGCTTGGTTGAGTAAATAACCATATATTCCTCAACTACTATATATTTATGATGCCTAATAATCAATTTCATAAAAATATAATGAAAATTAAATAAATCACAACAATTATACCAATACGTATAGCGATATCTCTTTAATAAACGTCATTATTATTTATTAGTTTACATTATTGTCTCTGGTCAAAGATCATTGAATAGTATCTATCGAGAAATAATTTATCAATAATGATTTATAGTATCCGCATTATTCTATTGTTTATTAAAAAAAACATGTCACCGATATTTTTATTACAGACACAGAACTGAAGTAAAATGTTGATAACTAATCAATTCACTATTTTTAGAATTAATTATATTTCAATGCTGATTAGGTACCTGTGTTCTGCAATTTAAAATTACATTTTTTTGCCTGCACGTTGTCAACGAAAGGTGGCCTCCATCCAACTGATCTCAGTTTACACTCGGTTTTATAGCTGGTTCACACTTGGGCTAGTAGCCTAGTACAGTAGACACCACTAGCACATTTTAAAGTTTTGTCATAGAAAATGCGATGAAATTCGTTTTTGGTCGATACCGTGGATCTGTATGAATCCTTGACGTATCCAGGGTCTCTAGTATCGAAAAATGATTTACTTTTTTCGACGTGAATGTTCTGGAAGATAGTAGTAAATTATACAAGTTTTACAAGGTTATATTTAACAAGATTACATCCAACTGCACAGAAATTAAAAATATTTTGGTTGATCAAATATTATATGTTTTATAATATAATATTATTATATCCCCGGTTAGCGTTGTTGGTAGCGTGTGCGCCTAGAAATCCAGGGAATGCGGGTTCGATTCCCAATGTGTCGAATTTAAAAAAAATCTAAAAATGCAGGACTAGATGCCAATTGGGTTGAGCAATTGTCTGACAAACGATTCTCGTGAAAAGTAATCTGTCGAGACGTCTTCACATTGCGAAGATTGATATACTCCACTCGGAGTGGATATATTCATACTGTGTAGATCCATATGTTCCACTTTAGAAGCGAACATGGTATGTAAAAGTGGTCACTACGCTCCCTATACGCCGTAACAAATAAATTATAATGTTCTTGATGTTTGTGTTGAGACTCAATTAAAAATGTACGACGTGAATGTCCAATAGGTAGAGCGAATGACAACCAAACCAACGATATATCAGGATACTTCCTAACCTTGTAAAAATACACATTCGATATCAATGAACATATTTAAAAAATATTTTTTTAAAATTGGAATCTACTCGTATGTAGTAAGGCTATATAGACGGTTGGCTTTTTTTACCAGCTTTAATATTTCGCTTTTTAAATAAATTCGGCCATTTTTTTCTATATCCGTCCCTGGTCCCACCTTTTTATTTTAATGTAAAAAAACTTCCTATTATTATCAAAGTTTTTCAAACTTTTCCTCGAAATGTTTTAATGATTAACAGTAATAATATACCCAAAAATTGTCTATAACAATTGAATATCTTATACACCTACGTCGTTGACTCATATAATAATTAATTATATTGCAGGGAGACAGTGAAGGTCAAGAAAGGGCGCAAGAAATTTTAATAGCCGTGTTATATCTTACAAAATAAATTATTTATGCATGCCATGCGATGTCATGCACGAGGCGTGCAGACGTCGTGCTTTTGTTGTAAAAATTAATAAGCTTTTTGAATATTAATGAAACTGAGTCTGGGCGACGTTTCGTAATAATACAAATGTAACACAATTTGCAAAAAATAACATTATATTTTAGACATAGGATTATAATAAATTATAATTCATCGTGACAATTATTTTCTTCGAAAATTACAACATATACACACACCAAGCTTTTCGTGTCTTCTCCGATATAGCTTTTTTTTCATCACAGCTGAATTCCAGCCAATTGCTTAGCACACTGGGTATCTAGTCCTGCAATCATTTGGATTTAAAAAAATATTATGTAGCTGTGAGATCCTAACCAATATCTTCCGGCTCTGGAGCGTGCACATTAACCCCTCAGCTACCGGGAGACCCATATTATCAAGCCCAAAACTTAATCTAAACAGTACAATTATATGTGAGCACTTCTCATGTGCGCAGCCGTCATGCGTGCAGTTGTCATGGAACGCAAATTTACCAGTCTTAAAATGAAGCATGTATAAAGTATGCACTATGAAAACTTTTTAAAATTATGTCCGCTCCAAAAGTGGTCAACAATGGTTTTCGAATAGACCAGCCGTCAATTGTTCAGAAGATGAAAAACAAATCTCATTTAAATACATACAGGTGCCTCCCTGGTAACGCATAGGTAAGCGTGTGCGCCTCGCAATCCTGGGAATGCGGGTACGATATCCAAATCTAAAAATGCAGTATTGGATGCCCATTAGGTTAAGCAAATGTCTGACAAACAATTCTCGTGAAAAATAATTTGTTAAGACGTCTTCATATTGCTGAGATCCATATACATACTTCACTTTCGGAGTGGATAACTTCACACTGTGCATATCCATATGCTCCACTTTAGGAGCCAACATGGCTTAAAAAAACAGGAAGGAATCTGAACTATTTTTAAAAGCCATATGATTGATGTATTATGGAAGAATTATAGTATCTAATATTCTATTAACTATCTAATTAATTGAATTCAAATCGCCCACCGTCGACAAAACAATCAATCGCAAAGTGACGAAATGTCAATAGTGTGAAAATTACCACTCATATTCAATACATATTTTTGAATTATTTTTTTCATGAAAACTGATCGTCAGCTAATTGCTTAACCCAGTGACTATCTATTCCTATATCTTCATATTTAAAATAATCCTTCAGTTGTATGACTCAAAACCGCATTCCTCAAATCGCGTACTCTACCTCTCGGCTACCGGGTAGACAAGAATATATTATAATATACGTAATTATTTCACCATTTTTTACAATGACAGTACTTGAGACATGAAATGAAAAATAAGCAGGCATTGAATTTCTTATTTGCAAGTTCGATCTTCAATAAATAATTTTTCAAAAGGCAAACAAAAATAACTCCCTCGTCATTATACAGAGTGACCATCAAAATATTAACTCAACATAAGCCAAATCTTAAAATATTGTTTACGCTTTCCACTTGGGCCGTGGCATTTGAAAGGGAAGATTTATTACAGAACCTTTGCTAATTTTACAACAGGCCCAAACGTGCTCCTTGTTGGGTCGGTGATTTTTTTTTTTTGTCGTTTTGTATACATTTTATTGGCACCTGCGTTTTTAACACACTATGTACGTACACTACATAAACACAAATATCTACTTAATAATTGAATACGATTATGAACTTTTACATTTTTTTAGTATCTTTTTCTACTACTAAAAGGCCTATTACACTACACAATTTTAAGGCATCCTTACCCTTACTAAGTGCGGTGTAATAGGCCTTTAACCAGTTTAGACGTCCTACGGCGAGTAAACATCGTAACTAATTAAGGTTTTACTGTTGTTATTTCCAAATAGCTAGTTATTATCCGGTAAGCGTAGTTGGTAGCGTGCGTGCCTGGCAATCGATGGATGCGCGTTCTATTCCCCATTTGTCGGAAATAATAAAATCTGAAAATACAGGATTGGAGCCCACTGGGTTGAGTAGTTGTCTGACAAACGATTCTCGTGAAAAAAATCTGTCAAGACGTCTTCACATTGCGGAGGTCCATAACTGCACTATCGGATTGGATATCTTCACACTGTGTGTATCCATATACTCCACTTTGGCAGCGAACAGGGTATATATACAAAATTTTGACAAAAGACAATATTTTTTAATAAACGAAAACGTCTTATGATTCTTTATAAAAACATTTGAGAAAATAAATAGCCGTGTTATTTTAAGTCTACGGTGGAAAAAAAATAGTTTGTTGCAAAAGTTTAGTTGCCCACTTTGAAATCAGCTGAAAGAATATAACTGATAACAGAATATATCAAAGAATATGGTTGCTAAAGCACACAGAGCAACTGTTTCTCTAAAAAATAATATATTATCAAAGTTCATCGCGCCACTTAAGTTTAGAGAATATTTCATTTCTTTTACATTTTTCACGCCATTGTATACGATACTATGGGATTTTAGACACATGGTGATTGATAGAAGACTAAAATTACATTTCCAGACAAATATTTGCAATAGTATAATAAATATGTAAGCATGGAAGGTTAGTTTATTTTTTATACAAATAAATTTGAAATAGGTAACATTTATTAAGGACATAACAGTTTTTTTCTTAGCTATTTCTACAAATAAAAAAAAAATGCTTACTGCGAAATATTTACAGTGACCGACAATATAGTAATAGATGTATTAGTTAAAATATTTAAATTTTTACTTTTGTAATTTAATAATAATTATTTGTTAGTGTTAAATTTGATAGTATGAAATTATACAATATATAGTTAACAAAAATGTAACCTAGATATGCTTCGAGAAAGTCACGATGTTTTTTAACGTACGCGGACTCTGCCCCCTTATCTTATAATAGCGTTTATTTTATTCAAATAACGAAAATCTAATACAATACACTTGAATGGGTTAAGAAGCGTGTGAGCGAAATGCATATACGTGACTAAGCGATTAACTGCAGCGCGCATGAGAGGGATGCAACGTGGGTGTTCTATTTATGCGATCGCTAAACAAAGACGCATAATGTTTCGCATTCAAATTCGCTTGCTCTAGAAAGAGACAGGCTATCGTCATTACGTTCTACCCACAATAATAATTAGCCGCTGAGATGTTTCGTAAATTATTATTTTCTCAAGAGGGCAAAAAGTAATGGCGGCGACTTTTGTTCTTTTTTGAGGCGTTTGAATTTGAAATTCGAACGCTAGTTGCGCGCGCTTGCTCTTCTGATGTATTTGCTTTGATTTATTGCATGATTGCGGTTGATTGAAAAATGTAATAATATTAATACAAATCGTTAGTGAAACCGGTTTTTTATACATCCAAGATCCGATCACAGAGATGATCGTATATTGTGTAAGGTGATTTCAAATCGAGCGATGTCTATCATTGAATATATTTACACTTTATATAATATAATATTAATATGCGATATGTAGCCTATCGTACATACATGATCTGCTGTAATTTTAAAATGTTTTATGGCTATTAAAATATATTGCATATTAACTACATATATTAAATATATACACATAATGTAGGTGCGTAATTATTATGGTTAGTTGTAACAGATTAAATTATTTTTGTCTGCTCCACGGTGGCCGATTAGTAAAAGCGTACGATTTTATTTTGGAGGCCCCAGATTCAAATAAAATTCCAAGATGAATGGCCAATGAGTGAGTGTTTTATTATTATTATTTCTTTTTTCCTTTTTTTTAAGTTTTTTTTTATTTTTGTATTTATTCGAAAATGGAATTGTTAGATACTTTTATGCATTCTACTTTGACTATACTTTTTCTGGGGCTTTCTTATTGCTTTCGCAACGCAGTTCCGCCATTAAAACGTAAATACAGACGTTTACCGACAGGATGGATTTAAGCTACCAATTAAAATTTTAAATAAATATATTAGTATGTCTCCCCGGTTAGTGTAGTTAGTAGCGTGCGCGCCTAGCAACCCGGGGAATACGGGCTCATTCCCCCCTCTGCCCGATTTTAAAAATCCGAAAATGCTGGACTGGATGCCCATTGGATTGAGTATTTGTCTGACAAACAATTCTCGTGAAAAAATAATCTGTTAAAACATCTTCACATTGGGGAGATCCATATACTCCTCTTTCGGGGTGGATATCTTCACACTGTGTAGAACATGGTATACAAAAAAAAAATAGTATTAGTCCAAGAAATTTGTTATTTTTAATTCATTACGTTGATGCCAAAGATATTTAGTATTATTTATACTTAAATTTCTCTAAACAATGTAAGAAATATTTACTATGTATACTTAAAACTATGACATTCTAAAATATACCACCTTTAACTGTAACTTTGTAATACTCAAAGTGTTAAATGTTAAAATATACTTTTACGTTGTTGTAAGGTAATATTAAATACTCATTTGATTTGGATGAAAAAATAATTAATGACATGTCGACTTCACGTGCCGCCCTTGTCAGCCAGGTGTTATTTCGACGCGCCGCTCTTGGGTCGGATTGCATCCCTCTTACATCTGTGATTCTCAACGAATCCTTTTGAATTTAACGTTGGTGAGTGATGTGAAGGTACCAACACTGATATCAACTAAATAAGCAGCATTAAGGGCTTCCATGCCCAACATTCTTACCAAAAGTTGTTAATATATTAATTATCTTCTATTGTTATTTAAAATTACGACTTTCTTTATTTTACTCTAATATAATAATTTTTGTTCAATAGTATTCTTTACAACTTTTACGAAAAATCCAAAATCTTTACATTTAAATTGAATAGTAAAAAATAAATATGTGCAATGCTTCCACTTATGTTATGTCATTTTTACTGTGGTATAATAAAAGCTCTCAGAAGTTTACTGGGAACAGCTTCTCGAGTGCTAGTTAGAGTGTGCATAATTCCTGTACTAAACCACAGTTGTAAAGCCAAATAATATACAAAAAATATGCAAACGCTTGTGCCGAACAATATTTGTCGTGATCATCCTTGATCGCCAAACAACCTATGGCACTTCCTAACCTGCATCAAGAATTTTCTTCATCGACCATAATATATACCATTCACGATAACCACACGCCTATAATTCTCACGTGACTTGGAATATTCTGGTAAACGACATTCGTATGAAAATGGTATTATGTGGTTACAGCGTGGTGTGGTTCTTATGAACGTTCTGTAAAGCTGAAACTGTAACCAAAACGACAATCCACGTCGAGTACACGTGTTACGTTACACGTGTGACTTGAAAACGAACAGATTTCAACGTTTTTATACTGAAGGATTTGTTTTCTACCAATTTCACAGATATAACTTATTTATTTATTACTAGCTGTACCCGGCCACGTGTTGCTGTGACTCAGTCTGATTAAAAATAATGGCCCTGTTTAAAAAATAATATGTTTTTACCTGTCACAGGTATGACATCTATATAATAGGACGTATAAAAACAAGCGCGTATTAAAATTCAGCATTATGTCAAAATTTCAAAGCGATCGGTGAAGAGCTTTCAGAGATTTAAGATTTTGAACAAACGAACATATACACTTTTATTACTCGTATATATATATTACGGTGAAATAATATCATTTTTCTCAACTAAATTAAATGTATTTTTATTTTTAATAAATGATGACAAGCCTATTAAAAAAGGTTTTTCATTTGATTGTACATAATTCATGTATATTTAAGCTGTTAAATTAAAAATCAAGTAATTTTTTATGATACATGATACGAAAAACGAATAAAAAAAATCAATCTTGACATGTTACGGATGCTTAAATAAGTTGATAAAATAAAATAAAACCAAGTTCGACTCTATACAACTAAAGTGGGGTCGAAAGCCACTTTGAGGTCCAAATTATTACCTCCATATTATTATGAAACCGCTCATTTGTGATAAAAAATGTATGATTAAATGTTATGGTAAAAATTGAAAATTTATTTTTGAAATAAGTAACACGATAAATTTTAACATATTTTCGATTTTCAATCCACTGTTGAATGAGCATATTAATGGCAGATGTAACATATATTTGGTCACTTGCTTTTCCCGACACGTCTCCACAACCTTTATGCAGGCGTATACCATGGTGTAACGACTGTGATGCGATGTCCATAAAATCCAGTAGTGTCCGAGGAGTAGCTGTGGCGATGGTGCGTCTAGAAGCATTTTTGGGGCGCTTTTGTAGTCTAGGGGTGTTTGGTTTCTTACAGAAGATCATTATAATTATACATTACGCGAAGTAAAAAAATATAATTTTCCAAGTATTTGGGGTGGGAGGCGTTGGTTTCTTATAGAAGAAATTAATAATTATATCACGCGAGCTAAAAAAAACAAGAAAAGAAGCGGTGAGTAGTTTTGAGTATTTTTTTTCGAAAAGGCGGTGGTAGGTAAAAAAGATTTGAAACCTATGATCTAGACATTTACGAAGATTGAATCAATCTGTTTCAAAGCCAATTCTTATTTAGGATAACGTATACATGTTTACGAAAGCTCCACAAAACGTAAGCGAAAAATGTAAGATGGAGTAAATATTAATTTAATATAACTACAGCGATCATCAAATGAAAGTGACAACAGAGCCCTTAAGATATTACATGCAAATAAGCAAAATAAATGCATTTATAATAAAGAAAACAATGGCGCACACTGTGATAGGAATGTCTGGAAAAGTGAGAGGCTAGACAAATTCAACGAATAATTAATGTATAAAGATGTCACTTGTCGTACCCCAGAGGCATATTCAAGCTTAAGACACTAGGCACGTTGCCATCATGTTAGATGATTATACGCGTCTGGCTTATACATATAAATCAAGTAATTTATAGTATGTGATTTTTTAACTATCTAGTCTTTTTCTATGTACTTTATATAAGAATATTATTTTATTATGCAAATATCATTGTGCGTAGGAAATTAATTTCATTTTCCCCATAAAAAGACGTCAATCGTACTCAGGCGCCCTTGTGTGGTGCACTATCTGAACATTAGTACGACATGGGTTTATTTTAAGTAATGCATACCTAGTATTATTTTAAACTATCAATATCCTGAACCAATATAAGTCACGTTATCGTCACTTGCCTTACAAATTTCTTCTTATCTTTGAACCATTTCCGCTCTAAACGTGAAGCATATGTATCTATTGAATTCAAAAACTTATCTCAAAGATTTTTTGTCGATAATTAATTAGTTACCAGTTCTTAAAGTTAAAGCTAAATCCGTTCGAAGTCCTTGTTCTGTTTTTTTTTTAATTTTATGCAACTACGTAACTTGAAACGCAACCTGGGATGCCAAACAAGAAGAAGAAGCGCGCGTTTACCAATTCAGCCACGTAGACGATAACTTCAAAATTTTATACCATGTTCGCTCCAAAAGTGAAGCATATAGATCGACACAGTGTGAAGGTATCCACTCCGAAAATGGAGTATATGCATCTCCGCAATATGAATCCATCTTGACAGATTATTTTTCACGAGAATTGTTTGTTGAATTGCTCAACCCAACCCAACCCAGCCTTGCATTATCGGATTAAAAAAAATAGTATTCAAACAAAAATGAGACAATCCGTCAGGTATCCTGCTCGAAAGCTAGTGGAGTACAAATTTTCATAATTTTTACAACTGCTAGTGTGTATATATAATATATTCCTATATATCTTTAAATTGCGTCATTGTTAAGTTCCGTATCAGGAGTAGCAAATAAGTGGCACGCGTTCCAAACTGAAACTATTACTACAGTTTGTTTCCCGGATAAGAAAACGCACCAAGCAGTCATATATTATGTTAAAAGCCATACAGCATCTTTGAAGCTTGCTTGGATATATGTTGTGGATGTTTTCAGAAAGCCTGAATTCTGCTTGCCTCATTTTCCGACTATGAGGGAGAGAACCGTCTAAAAGATATTGCATTTTTTAAAATAGAAAGTGAGAATTTATAAAAATGTCAGCAGATAGTGCTTGATTTGATAGTGCACCAAACAAAAACTGTTGCTCAGAATCAAACATTTTTCTTCACAAAGAAGCCTTAATATATCAGCTATCAAAATATATATTAGAGGGAAGAAATTTTTAAATTTTATCTTGTTTTGGCACATTGATAAAATCCCATTTGCATTCCCTGGTCTACAATGATAAAAAACAAATTATCCATGGCCTTAGGAGATTGAATATCTTTTGATATTGAAATATAATATTATTTTGATCGGCATACACTTATGAGAAGATAAACATTTATTAATACTATTTTAATAAAGATTAATCGCGATAAAATTCATTAATATCTTGAAGTTATTTGACTTTTGACGTTAATGGTATTCATTTGTCGGATTTTTTTCGCGAGTCGAAAGAAGCAAGCCAATTTGTGTGATTGGAATAATTTATTTGACGATATTTTAAGTCTCGCTGATTTATTTTTTCTATCGAAACTTACAAAGAATAAAAAAAACTGTTTGCGTAAAAATACATGCGTTGTCTAAAAACGAGTTTTACGACGTCATAAATCTTTCCGGTGTATAAAATTTTAGGCTATTAATTAATGTTATAATATGTTATTTTTATTTTATGTTAATAAATTTATTTTTATTAATATCCTACATTAGAAAAAAAATATTGAATCAATATATATAATATTTAAAATAATGTTTTTGTTAATATTAAAAAAGCTTTATTTGGAAATACAATACTCATTTTTTAAATATTTTGTTTTATCTCGAACTGTCCAATATGAATTTCAAAGTTATATTTTACTCTGATGTTAAACTATGGCATATTTATGAGCTTTTCGATTTTTGTCTGCCATTTGAAATTTGATTGATAATAATTAATTTATGCGCTTGATATAAATTTTCTTATTTGATTAAGAATAGCCTTTGACAATCAATGCAACGTTCATATCTGTTTTTTTAAAAATAATTATATTAATATATCTTTAACCATGTCTATCCTAAGTTTTTGTTTGCAATCGTATGTTGATGGGTTGTTTTTTAGAATGATTAGATGTTAGCCAATCATTTACCCATTAATCCGTAACCTATTTTTTGCTAGTATGACCTTGAATCTGGGACTTGAATCTGCGATCTTTAGTGACTTTCGTCAAGTCAACCACCAAGATATGCACCGTCAATAATTTTGCTAATAATCTATCACATAATTTCTTCCCATTATTACTAATAATATTAATATTTTGGTGTCAAAATACTTTTAAAAAATATCCTGGCAGTTGTAAATTTTCACGAAACATAGCCTATAATATAATTTTATATTCAACGACTTAATAACTATACATTTAACAATTTTACTAATTTTGTCGATATCTATTTTGGCAATGTCACAAGTATTCATATGGCGGAGGGCCGGCAGTCTCTTTAAAAAATCAAAACCTGATAAATATATCTTTTATAATATCGTTTATTCTTGACAATGGCATCGTGTCTTAATATCTCAGCATGAATTGATGTCAGTGTGCTCTGAAATATTAGATTATTTAAAACAGTCAAACTTGGCTAGATATTGAGTGTTAAGTATAGCGCGTATACGCGCTCATTGTCTATAGCCGGCCTGCCCTACATGGAATTATAGAGCGCGTTAAAGCGCTTATAGCATAAAACCGGTTAACACCATCTAATTTAATCAATCCTAATCTGAATAGTGGCATCTCAATTGAAATACATATCGACAAAACTAATTGACACATATGATCAAATTTGAAATAAAAGTTCAGTTGTTGTGCATATTCAATATTTATGTATCAATCAAATGTCAATTCAATTAATAAACGTATTATATTAGTATAATCATTTTCCGTAAAAACATATTCTTCTAACATTCCAGACCATAAACTTTTTAATTCAATGCTCATAAAAAAATTAGACGCAAATATTGTAAAAACAATTGTTCTTAGCGCTCCTCGTTTGTATCACCAACAACGATATATCGCTGTTTAGCAGTCAAATGATTAAACGCCATTTTTTACGTGAATCGGATTATATGTATTTTTTTATCTACTAAAGCATCTTATTATCTATAATATAATCTAACCACACCTTAACAGGCAAAATCAATTAATATAGCTTCCAATAACCAATTTCATTACTAATCTGTGTTTCATAAATAGTATCCAAACAGAGGAAACATAAAAATATTTGTTCGGACGATTCTAAGTATGTGAATTTTCGTCACTTAGATCAAAGGCAACCAACCGTAACTGAGAAGCCAATATAATATCTAAAATTATATTTCCGAACGTGCCTGTGAATTGGCCGAAAATTATTGTCTATTGGAATTTCGACCGCAAAATATTATTCATAGATAAGTATTATATTTATATAATTTACCTAGGTGTAGTATATTATACTTCATACAAATATATCCTTTATCGATTCAGTGAATTGTTATTCTAACGTATACGTAATTATCAGTTATTCATAGTACCCGTATAGGAAATATATAAATGTTGCCATATATTAAACTAGGCTGAAATTTAATTTATTTCCTAATTAAGAACATAAGTAGACAGTTTATATTACGCAGTTGCCGGAATTGTGATATTTATTTATAAATCCACAACACTAATTTTTGTCTCGAAATGTTTAATTTATAAAAATCAGGATGTAATTAATATTTTCGACTGATGGTGCTTGATGGAAATTGATTTTAAATAATTCAGAATTTAAAATCAGGATGTCTTTAAGGCAAAACACAAGGAAAATATTGTTGAGTTTTGTTCAAAATTAAACGAGTCTTTAGGATTGACGCGGAATTATTTAGTTGTAAATTAGCTGCTGAGTGAAGCGTATATAAGGGGGTATTTTCATAGTAAACTTATTCCGAAACTGTAAAAGAACAAGCATTTATGAAAACTCGCTAGTTAGGATAGGGCTATGTTGGTAGACTCAAGTGATTGTGATCCACCCAGGCATCAAAGTCCTGCAGCAAGATAAAATTTAAAAATAATTCCTTGGCGTCCTTTATAACAAAGCCTTGCAAAAAAACAATTTCTCAACTTCACATTATCAATATCCGTGTGATTCACAAACCTCAAGAAGGTTCATTGCACACACATATATATACCCCCATTCTCCCTCTTTTTTTCTCCCTTTTTTACACACACATATTCATGTATTGTAGTATTACCACATATTTTAAACCGAGGTACCGATAAGGCAAATCCTTATCTAACGACTTTCTAAATGGGCCCTCCATACAACCGCCACATCCTTACACCTAGCCTTAATAGATTAGGCGTATCCTGGAGTTCTGATATCAATATGCGATCCACTTTATTCGATGCGAATTTCCCGAGAGCAAATACTTCTTCAAGCCTATCGGTTCTTCCTCGTTGAAGTATCACATTATATGCTATTCAAAATAATTCAACACTATATAAAATCTTGAAGTTATTTTGGACTCGTGATTCAGTTAAAACTCTTCTTCTTCTTCTATAACCTTTACAAACTTCAATAAGTGGAGCATATAAATACCATCCGGCACATCAAAGAATCTTTGCCAACAACCAGTACTCTTACATCCTACCAGACTGTGCCAGAATGCAGAAGCTCCGCGCAATTATTATAATGTATATACTTTTATATGAATACAATTCTCAATAAAAAAAAATTCTTTATCAACCTAGTTGATCACCTTTTAATTTATCATGCCATTCAAGTGGAGTACATGGGTATCTACAGTATAAAGGAGTTCACCCCAGAAATGAAGTATTAATATAGGGATCTCCGCAAACTATTGTAATATTATCAGCGAAAATTTTGCATTGCAGTTAAAAAAATTATTAAATATATTTATTTTTAAATTTTCACAATTTTCTTGTTGCCATATTATTTTCAAAATAATTGTTCCAAGAATAGCTGTTTTATACGATTAAATGTAAATTTTATTTGGTGTGAAATATTTTTGATAATAATTATTATAAGGTAACAAATTAAATATGTCGTCATTTCGATCAAAAGAAACCGTACTTAAAAAGAATGTAATAAAATATTACAAATTATATTCCTGGGACATGTGTGAAATAGCTGAAGATATTATTTATTAGGATTTTGACCGCAACCTGGGCCGACTGGGGGCCGTTAAGTGAATATAAAAAAGTGAGTTTAGAGGAAATTAATTTAAATGTAGATTCCATTTAGATAGCACTAAAATGCTGGCAGCATTTACGGGTCCATGTGTTGTAGTGAGGTGGCCAGGTGATTTTCTATACCAGCGATTATAATAGGTGCCTGTTTTGTCCAGTGGCGCCGTTAAAAAATAAATACATAGAAAAACATTTATTTCTAAATTTTTTTTTTTTTTAAATACACCACTCGTCACGATTATTCCGCTAAGCAAACATATATTTAATTTAAACTAAATCATATCACTGTTAGCGACCCGGGTTTCGCCTTTCGGCATCTTCAGGCTACATTATG
>JAGVSQ010006153.1:2452-16746 GCA_022683975.1 Rhyacophila evoluta
AATGTATTATACAAATATGTGACTTTTTTCGAATATAAAAAAAATCGCCTGAATAAAAAAGTATCACACAAACTGTTTCATAAATATTGCTGGACAATTTCCGGCGATGATTCCACCTAAATGATTCAGAATAGATTATGCTAAATGGAAAAGTGAAATGAAATGTCACATGACAGTTAATTATCTTTAAACTTCGTTTTAATTAACTAAATAAAATATTCCCAAATCATGTTTTTCGTGATGGTCCGGTAATGTAAACGGTTTGATACCATTATTGGAAGAATCACACGCAGAGAGAACTGAAATATGTGAATTATTTAAACTCATTTCTTTTGGCACTTTCTTCACAGCATGAGGAAGCCAAATAAGCCATGTCTCAGAAACGCGCACTTGTATCGTTATTCAACAAAACATGTAGCACTTTTCAGACAGCTCCACATTTTTACCATTAACAACTTAACCGTACTTTACCAATGATTAATTAAAAATATTTCACAAAAATAAAAAAATAAACATGAATTCACTTGCTGGTAGGTTTTTTTAATACGGTAGAAGTTTTTTTATTAATATCAACACACCTTACTAAAGAAAGCATTACACGCAAGATTATCGAAATGTTAAATATCAATACAACATATTTTCTACAAGTTTATCTTCTGCCGCTTTGGTTTCAACTTTAAAATAAAACTTTTCACATTAGCTGAGTCATCAACTAAGTTACAAGCCTCGATAACCATTTAAGTTTGTTAATAGCTACCTCAGTTGGTACACCATTACTGAGATTATAATTTTTACGCTCGCCTTCTGAGATAGCGTGGAATCAATGCGTTATCACCATTCAAGTATGGGTTTTCATATATTATGAATGGTATATACCAGCGGTCGGCAACCCAAATGCATCGGCGTGCCACAAAACATGTAATTCAATTTACTTGACAGAATTTTATTTGACTTTAATTATACACGCCACATAAAAAGTACAATATTTACCACATTAGAGACTCTTTTGAGATTCAATTTTAGAAGCTAACACCTAAATATTTGGTTCATAGTTTAAAATTATTAATTCTGTACTCATTTCCAATTTTTATTTCTAATAATTATTTCATAACTATTGAGAGTGTTTGCTCTTTGTAATGAAACCACTTAAAATAACGAATGAGGCTTTTTTCATACAGTGAAATCTGTCTGAGAGTTCATTTTACGTTTTGGTTATCATGTTAAGATAAATGTCTTTGTTTTGAGAATTGTTAAATTTTTGAGTCGTGCCACCGAAAATTTTTTTGAGGCATCTCACTTTGTGCACGCATAGCATAAATTGCCCAGCGCTGGTATACACGGCTCTTCTATTATTACAAAGACAAATTTATAAAAATGTATTCCTCTTCAAAATTATGTCAAATCCCACGCACTCTTTAGAAGAATCGAGTTGTACATTTTGCAATACCCGGTGTAAAGAAAGTGTTTACTTGCGTAAGAAACCCCTAAAATCATGACAAAAAAGGATCTTAGCTATCTTCAAAAAGAAAAATCTCCGTCAAATAGATCAATCTGAGATGGCAACATATGGAGAACAAGATATTAAAATGCTGATTGAAGATTCTACAAAAAATCCAGGTTGGCTGAGTCGATCGATACTCTGAGACTACATTGATTAGATTTCGAGCATTGTGTGGGTTAGTAAGTATAAACAAAAAAATAATTCTAAGAATCTAATAGCATGCAGATTAAGAATTTGCTAGGCTGGTGGCGCTGATTACTGTTATGCGCTTATTACAAAACAAGCAAACGAATGTAGCTGGAAACCACCCCAGATTCTCGGGATTATGATAAATTAATAAATATGCTCATTGATGTCTCCCTTATAGTACAACTATTAGCGTGCGCGTCTAGCAATCCAAAAAATGCGAGTTTGATTCCCCATCTGTCGGATTTTAAAAATACAGGACTGGATGCCCATCGAGTCGAGCAGTTGTCTGAAAAACTATTCTCGTGAAAAATAATCTGTCAAGACGTCTTCACACTGTGTAAATCCATAAGCTCCACTTTAGGAGCAAACATAATATAAGAAGTAAGAAGAATGCTCATCATCAAACAATGCATAACTAGAATATAATAAAATGTTTGTAATATTTTTCAAATTATAATTTGCAATCAGCATATTTACATCAGTTAAATGAAAGATTTATAAATGTGACATACAAATTTCAACTCAATATGGAATCATACTGACTGACAAATACAATTTGTATATGAGATAAACATTTAACAGCTGCTAGTATTCTAATTCCGAATATGAAATAAGTGAAAATTGTATGGTTATATAGTCTGGTTATAATTCGTTTTGTTCATTCAGGCCTAGACATAACTAATGCAACTTGTCGAGTATCTTCTCAATTATGTCAATTATTTTTGAAAATCATATTACTATTACAAACTCGTGATATGCCATGTATTTATACCGGTTATATCTGATAGCATTTATTGTTTTGGTACAATTTGTACATTTGAATAATTGTGATTCAGCTCTGTGCACACTCCAAGCAATTAGGCAGAAACGGCGTGAATGCGTCCACAAGGGCTAACCATTAAGAAAGGCCAAGCCATCTCGGTATGGAAATGTCTGCCCACATCATTAATAATTTCATTCTATTTTATTCTTATCTACGCACGCTGTAACTATTCATATTATTATGCTGTTGCCTCATAGGCGTGGACCGGTAAATGTAGATTCATTTTGCACACTTGTATACGTTTGGCAATGGTTTCATACAAATAAATAAACCATTAATTTACCTTTAATACCATAGACAAATCGAAGAGTACAGTAATACTGACAGGTATCTTTCCGGTCAATGAAAACTATTTTTTATTCGAATCTGTCATCAATAAGTATTACTCAAATAAATTATTTCAATTGGAGAATATTATCTTTAAAATTCTTAAACTCATACATCAGAGCTTTTATTACTTAAGTTATATTACAGCCTAGGGCTATCGGGCGTATTCATTAATTATTTAATTTCAATGTTGATTGATTTTTTACTGGTACGTAGATATATTTTATAACAAAAAAACGACATTTGTAGAGTGAAATAGAACAAATCAATTAGATGCCATACTGGAACAGTATTTTAAAAATTTATTATTATCATTTATTTTAACAATTTATAACTGTCATTCTGTGAGTATAATAGACTTTAGGAGAACTTTTGCTTTCCGATTAAGAATTATTTCATAGTTTAAAAATGTCTGAAAAAGTTTTTCAGTCTAAATACCAGAATAAATTATATTAAATACCCTTTGTGTATCATTAGTTTAATCAAAAAAATGTATTGATTAGTTATATTAAACTCACAAGCTTCACGGTTCCAGCATCACATCATATGGTAATATTTCAATCGCTTAAGTCATTTTTTACTTTATTTAAAAATCGATTTTAAATCAAATAATTATAACTATTCTCGGGTGACAGCCACAAAAAAAATCATAGAAAGAAAAAGAAATCTTTTGCTATAAAAAATAAACATATCTGTCAACGTGTATGATCCAAAAACTTTAGTTGCAACATTATAGTACTTATGTTAACAACTTTACGGTCACGCTATAGAGCGATCACTCAGCAACACAGTGACGGTTACTTGAGTACTACCAAGCTGTGTAGTAATACATTCACAGTAGGCACTCAAAACCGTTCAGACATAACAGCGGTTATATTCGGCATATCCAAGAAGTTACGTTCGCAGAACATTTCGGCGGATATATTCGTCGTATGCACTGTGTTATACACTATGCCTTGCGGATGTATACATCATAGGCACTAAAGAGGTAGTCCTCCCGTCGTGTAATACTAAGAGATATGGAACAAAATAAATTTAGAAATATAATAATTGCCTTAAAAAATCATATTCTCAAATCTGTTGTACTATTCAAAGATTAATATTTAATAAATATGAATAGTTCGAGACATAACTATATGTTGGGTGTTTTTCTAAGACGTATATTACAAAGTCTCAGTGAAAAAAGTATTTTGCAAGTAAAACATATTTGAAGAATGAACATTACTTAAGAAAAAAATTTCAGTAGCAAATTAGATATACAGACTGCTGATGAACTCAATGCGTATATGATACATAAACGAACGAAAATATATTACATTTTTAAATAATGCATACATACAATAATTGAATAATTTAAGTATGTTTCTATGTAATTTTAAAGACTAATAAATTATAGGTCACACGTATATAAACTATTACAAAAAAAGATAACTATTTAAATAATAATTGGATTCCTATGAATGACAATCTAATCAGCCAAAATAAAACCACTTCCTTGTTAATAAGGTGAACTAACGTGAATCATCACCGCAAAAATTACAAATAAATACACCGATTTTGAGAATATGGGTTTTAACTATCATTGGTTATGTGAAAAAAATATCATCTTATGATATTCGCATTATTTCACTTCGGTGAACGTTGTGTTGTAAATTACTCAGCACCGGACATCGAGCTTAAAAACTGCGCACAATTTTTAAATACTCGGAATGGATCGATTGACTAAAAACTGTAACCAGACAACTGCGCACAATACAACTGAACTTCGCACAAAACTATCGCGCATCCATACAACTAATTACAGAAAACATTAGCACATTTAATACTGAATTTACGTCATCATAATAGAACTAGATTTATATATTATGTTTTACATAGTAATATTTTCACTTTTACTATATCTTGTACAGTTTTCCGCCATTTAAAACTATTACTTATATTTACTACATTAGTCGATGAGTTCCTTCAAGTAGAAAAAAGTTTCCCCAAATTAGTTTACAAAAATATCCATATAATAACCAAAACAATTTATGATTTTTTAGGACTAAAATAGAGATTATTATAACATGTTTTATCCTCAATTTTCCCGGCCTTTTGCTATGTGTAGACTATTTTTTCATATGATTGTTTCAATAGGTTCATTTCGCTGAACTAATTTGTAATACAACCGACAAATATGCACTAGTATATATGTTCATATTGATTCACACCGATGTTATTTCGCTGCAAGTTTGGTTTATGATGGCCGGACGTGGTTGAAAGTATCAAGAGAGCAATCATCCTGAAAGGGAGGCGGCATCACGAAGAGCCTGAGGAAATTATTGGCCTCTTCAATATCGATACATTTCTATTACAAACATTAGACTTGCTTTACCGTTAGTTCCATTTTTTTAAATCAGACAATACTGACGACTGAAGCATTATTACATTTTTATTCTGTAATGACGATCGCTGTAAATCGAAGTCATGTTCAATTGTAACAAATCTTTGCTTAGCTACATACATATTTGCTGGAAGCTGTACAAAATTTTTATAGATTCAAAAATGTTAGATACATAATTTAACTTTCGTTTAGTATGTGATTTTCATTCTTGTACGCTACTTTTTATTCGAATTGTTCAAAACATCTACCCTTATATTCACATGTATTTAGTTTATCGTACACCGATAGCTTAATCTCATAGAATGACAAGCCCAAAAAATATTTTTTTATTTTATTAAATACTGATTATGTGAATGTAGTGAAAAAATCAAAAGTAATAAATATTCGTCATATGAAAAGAAGTAACCTCTTTCAAAATCTGTCAATAAATTAGTATGGAAGGAAAAAGTTATGTTAAACGAAATCGCCGCAATCGCTGATATCTTCCACCTAGGTGAGAATGAGTTTAAATGGTTTTTTTTTTATAATTTATCAGAATAATATTTGTCTAACACTATTCTATCTTTATTCTACCTTTTTTCTCAAATTTGATTACATGCATTGTTATTTTATTGACTTTTTACATACATATTTGATATGCGTTATGTGATTTATTTTTATTTTTTGCGTTTTATTTTGTATGCCATATTATAAATACCTTAAATTTATAATTTTTAATCTTCATAAGTAAAATAATTAAGCATTAAATAAAATTTAAAGGTAAAAATTCTTGACTAATAAATAATAAAGTACCAACTAAAGTTTGTATTTTTGCATGTTCGTTCAGTATTGCCAATAGATAATTATTAGTTGAATACTATCATGATTGTGTGTGGTATTTTATTACAATTTTATTTACATTTATTAATCATTTTTGTAGGAAATATTAATCATAAAACAAACATGACCACATCTATAAAAATATTCAACTTCTGTAATATAATTATTATACATGCATAATGAACGTTTTTTTATTAACCGCAATTTCCTAATCAAGATGTTTATTCAGGTACAACATACATTATGAAACATCGTTATGCAAATAAATTACAAGAATATTATGTCTTAGGAAACTACAGGAAACGAATGTCGAGGTTATCACAAGGGTCAACCACGTGATATCCTTACGCCCTATAAAGGAAACGGGAACAATTTTATTGTTGTTACTAACAACAAACTGTGCAATATGCAACTCTTTGCTTGTTTGTTTCTATTACAGTTCTCATATTCTCTAAATTATATTGTTCTGTTATTATCAAACATTATTTGTAGTTAAAAATATCAAATGTTTATTGGAATTCTAATTAAAAAATATTACATACAACAAATACGTGATTTATTCACTGCGTTTATCATACATACGTTGCGAGTTTAAGTCCCGCAACTGTCTTAAAACTACCAAATTATCTATGAGTCTCTATATTACGTAATACGTTTCTCTTATTCAAACTATATTTCTTACTGAATATGTGACAAAAATTAAATAGCTTTTATCATTGACAATTCACATTGCATATAAATATTATAAAACTGTCTGAAAATCAAGCATTAATTTATTTTTTAAATGTACATTGAGTTTAATACTGATTCAATTAACCTATTTAATATATGTGGAACATCCGGATCTTTACACCGTAAAGACGTATTTTAATATATGATCATGAAGATCAATCGATTCATTAGATACTCAGTACTCACTGTAAACTTACATAACTTTTCAACAACAACTATTCAACTAAATAATATTTATATAAATATGGGAAATAATCCGTGAACTGCATTTTGAAAATTTGTATAAATCGACAAAAATAATAATAATTTTGTTTTAAATCTCTATAATTACAACTGAATATTTTACGAAACTCACCGATAACAATATCTGTATCAATATATACTTATTGTATCTAAGAAGATTGGAAATCAGTTATCTATAATACGAGTAGTATAAATCAATATATTATAATCTATTATATTTAATTTTCCGTAATATAGGTTCAATACAACCAGTGAATACAGGGAACATTCAAGAAACCATACTGCCCAGTATAAGTATGGGTTTTTTAAGAAGATTTAGCATTAAACATTATGTACATATCCAAGATGACTTAACGTCGTTTATTTGATCCTTACTTTCAATAAACAAACTCGCGGGTATATTTACAGTGAAATTACACATATTTTTCATATTCGATTAAACAGTGTCTCACGATCAGTATTGTGCCTTTCATTACGCTCCCCAGGCGACATAAAATGATATGCCGAGCTCAAACCTAACCCCTTATCCTCGCACAACTTAAATTACATGTAAACATAACATTTATGTGCATAACAGCAATTTTCCAACTGTTTGTACGTTGCAATATAAATGTGATATATATTTATTATAAATTTATATAATATACATTTACTTGCATAATGGTTACGAAGAATTAGATATTTATGACCTTTACTTTATATATAGTAAAGTAAAGTGAAAGATTATTAACACTGTCTTAAGTGAAGCTCGATAAAATACTACAAAACAGAATCCCTCGGTTAGTGAGCCGGATTAGTGCCCGATATTTCTTTTTCAAATCAAACAACTACTAACTAGCTAAAAGCTCATATAGAACGAATTAAGTGGCTGACAACCAATTCTATTTTTTTCTAAATCTGTCAAAATCAGTTACCATAATGCAGATATTTAAATTCTGTATTTATGATGCTCCACTTTTGGATTGGACATTTAAAAAGGTGAACGTTTTAGAATGTCTGTCTTATTCTGATGAATTTTCACCATTTGTTAGTTGAAGAAAAGAACTACTTAAAGCCACTTCCCGGACACGCCCGAGATAACTCGGGTATTGAAAGTGTTCAAAAACGGATGCGCCCAAAATAACTCGGGCAAACTTAATATTAGGTTGGAAACAATGAAACGAGAGTTTGTGTTGAATGTTTAACATATGTAACACATGTGCTTAGTTTTCTAATATTAAATTTTTCGGTCATAACCAGTGGCGGCTCTTGAATTATTTATATATTACACCTTTTCGTTATTTTTAGGTTTTCGACAGTGCAACTACCTAGATTTACATTAATATGAAAATGTAAAAAAAAATCGAAATAAAATAAATGTTATTATTTTTAATATTTCTTATTTACTTTTTTAAAGAAATTAAATTTGGAACATTTTTTAAAAACAATGCGACCTAACATTTGAAAAAACTTTATTTTCAAATATGTAAGCTAATTTAAATATGAATATAGTCAGATATAATGTGACAACTCCATGTATATAGATGAATATTTTCGATGTGGCAAGCTATTAAATTCAACTAACGATGCACTTTTATTAATAATAAAAAAATGTAGTTTATTTTAAATAGAATTATGCAGAAAATTGTTGTGAGTGAATGGTATAAATACAAATTTTAATTGATCGTACAAATAACTGCACACATTATAATATTATGCATACCGCCTTTTCGATGCGAATTTCGTAAATGGAAAATTTTATTATTTCCTACAGTGCCTTCGAGAGCAAATTCATTTGTATTAAAACAGGTTTTCAGGCTGTTCTGTATTGCGCCGCTTTGCCTTGCTGACCGCATAATTCATGTGACGCTACGACGCCCTCGTTACTCTCCGCACTGCCTCATTTCTTCCTGCGAGCTTATTTATTGACGCGACGAAAGCTTTCGCAGCTTTGGCCATATACTTAATAGATATCAGAGATAATATATTATCACGTGCGAAACGTCGCATATTGCAATGGTTATTACCGTGTAATGACATAATGAGTTATTATTTAAAAGCATCTGCTAGCACAGAGATTCTCAATAACAAACTTCATGTAATTACTATATCACATTCATAAAAATATCACGCAGTATTAACAGATTTTATAATTTTAAAACATTTTAACGAGGTGCATTTTTTTGTTTGTTACACATAACTTTTAAAAAATCTAAACAGAAAGAATCAAATTAACTTGTATCCATATTGACGTGAACAATTAAAACTCGCAAAAAGAACTTTTATTCGAAATATATTATGAATATAATTTTGCAATGTATTTTGAACTTACCTTTCCTCAAATAGTAGTGTCACTCAAAAATATGATTTAATAATATATCAAAAATAAAATATAATATTAGTTGTGAACATTTTCAAAATATAAAATAATGTATTTGTTATCACAAAGCGCACTCACTTTTTCGAGTCCCTGAAATTAGAGTGACATTTGATAAAATGTATGGTTAAAAAATTATTGGAGATTCCGTAGAAACAACCAGACTAATTGCAATCCGGGGAATGCGGGTTCGAATCCCCATCTGGTGTTGGATTTTTATAATCTAGCAATGCAGGACTGGATTCCCATTGGGTTGAGCAATTGTTTGACAAACGATTTTCGTAAAATATAAACTGCCAAAACGTCTTTACATTACGGAGATCTATATACTCCACTCGGAGTGGATATTTTCACACTGTGTAGATACATATGCTCCAGTTTGGGAGCCAACATGGTTTAAAAAAAAATTAAAAAATTCTTTACAATGAATTGAAATAACAACATAAAGCGTGCGTTTTTATAAATATTATTAATAATGAAGATATATTTATTGGTTTTGCATTACATTTAAATGGTATACGTCAGCTTAATGAACTAAATGTATATTGTACTAACAAAAATTAAAAATAACGAATATTGTAATAATTTGAAATAAGAACAGGTGATTTTGGAAACTAAAAAAGTTAATTTTTGAACGATTTATTAAAATTCTTTTTTTAAATATTCCTAAAAATCTTTGTTCGATTTAAATTTTTGACAGTATATTTCCTGATAGTAATTTGACTATCAAAGCTTTATAGTTACTTTTCCAACCGGATATTTAAAACGCATTTCACATTTCCGCGTTTACAAATAACTCAATAAAAGTAGTATATTCCGATTAGTATACAGCGTAATTTTCTAACCGCACAATAAAAAAACGTTTTCAACTCATTAAGCAGTTAAACCAAAAAATCGAAAGCAGCCGTGTGTTTTATTGAACCAAATATAGAAATTATGTGAAATTTATAGAATTAAAATAAAACTTACTGAACTAAACTACAGCGCATTAAATGACAAAATGTGACCGATAATTGTAAATCATGTCAAGTATTATGTGTAATAAATAGCTAGAAATTATCATAATAAAATAATAATAATTAAAAAAAAAATTTTAAGCCGGCGGTATTTATTGAAAATATCATTTAACGTCTATTTATAATTTAGTTACTTTAATTACTTGAATATTTTGATAATAATTGTTTTACGAAGCAAAACATCGTAAGTTTCATATAGTTTTACGCTTAAAATATTTTACCGAAAACGGCCTGATATATACATTGGTTCTAAACAAGTAATCTTCAATTTTTTTTATTATAGGATTGATATAATTACAAAATAATTACAATATATCGATGAGATTCGGTTTTTGACAATTTCACACGAGAGCGTAAAAACTAATTGTATGGCTTTCTGTAATATTCTTTTAATTCATTTGTAAAATTGCTTCTTAACGAAACATTTTTGAGAGATTGGAATATAAACCAGCGGAGTTATATGTTTTACAGTGTAGGTTTCAGAATCTAATCCTAATGGAGTTAATAAGCCTTCTTTTCGATATATTCAAATCTTTTTAAGTTTCAAATTAATACGATACATACATATGTTGTGATGGTATTATTAAATATTAAATTATATATATAATTGTAATTAAATCGTTTATAATATATCACACAATTGTATAGTCGTTAGGTGTTCATAATATAATAAATCAGTTGGAACATAATAATAGCTCTCCGATAGCGTAGTTGGTAGGGTGTGCGCCTAGTGATCCGGGGAATGTGATTTCGAATCCCCATCTGTCGAAATTTAAAAATCCGAAAAATGCATTGGATTGGACTGGATGCCCATTGGGTTGAATAATTGTTTGACAAACAATTCTCATGAAAAATAATCTGTCAAGACGTCTTCATATTGCGTACATCCATATACTCCTCTTTCGGAGTGAATATCTTCACACTGTGTAGATTCATATGCTCCATGTTGGGAGCGAACATGGTATTTAATAAAATAAAATAGTTCATAAAACATCTTTCACGCAGTAATGCATAATATTGAAAATGCAAAAGTAAAACACATTTACCACGTTGCATCCGTAAACCACAGAAAAACGCACGCAATTATCCTAAACTGAAAAGATATTTTCACTTTAAATGGATGGCCCTTCCGCTCCTACCTGTGGGCACATTGAACCGGTAAATCAAAGAAGACACTTAAAAAATAATCACATATAATTATTTTTTTAATACCATTCATATTTCCTCAATTTGTTAAATTGGGTAATTTCTTTTTCACTTGTTTGTAACTTAAGAAAAAACCATTTTTTCGTGATAAAAATTTTCAAGTCAGTGTCTGGACATCGTCTGTATTGGTTATATAATATAGGTCTAGATGTTGTTTGTTTTCAAACGACGCTACACTATCAAATACTATTCATCTCATCAAAGTCTTCCGTATGTTGGCATACTATTACAGTTAGTTTAAAATCTGCGTCTAATAAAGCGTATCAGTAGTCGAAGAGAACTATTACGAGTACATATATTGCAATGTGTTGTGGTTAACGATTGGCCTATATGAATTATTACCATTTGTTCTTAAAATTTAGTACTGCATCCAGTTAATATTTATTAATTAGCATAGGTGCTTCATTTATAATTATTATATAGAACTTTCCACTTTCAAAAGCAACCAGCCAAAAATACTTTAGTTGAAAAATAATAACAATAATCAATTTTCGTGAAAACCTATTACAAACAATACAGCACAATTGTTCACACACACACACGATTATGAACGATATAATTGGCTATTTAAGTCGCCAAGACTGTATGTAAACTTAATTTCGAATGCTAAACGTTACATTAGGCGTTGGTTATGAATCCAGGGGGCTTTTTACAATTAGGCAAATAATTTACTAAATTACCACGTTTAATAAACAACTTCATAACTCTTAGATTAGAAAAATCTCTGCAAAATAGTTTTGGAATGTTTTAAAACGTTTTAAATCTGATGAAATAACCATATTTATATCTACTTACTTTACATATTACAATTTATACATATACTTATTTCAATGTGACAATTTTTAACAGCCTAGGAAAAAGAAGAATTTTGCAAAATACTACAGTCTATTTAATTTTATGTGAATTATTATAGTATGGTATTTTTACAACCATTTGATAAACGGTGATGCTGTGAAATGATTTTGGTATAGTAAGTACCTACGCGACTTTTTCTTCTTTATATTGAAATTCTTGTCTTGCAGTAAATTAAAGTGTCATTTAGCGTGAAGTTATAGCTCTGGATACTGGCAATACCATGTCATGCAAATTCAATTCGAAATATTATCCCGTTGTGGCTTTGGTGAAAATTGGCAAACCGGCTGCTAAGTAGGCAGTCATCTTCCTCTACTTCTTCATTGGTCTGGTGTAAAAATAGATAAATAATAACTATTGAAAAATCATATAATACGTCACGTTTTTCCGCCAACATATTTATATTTACAAATAATCGGTACTGCCACGTGAAAAGTTTTTTCAACCATATTCCTTCTAAATGTGGGCATAAATGGATGTTTAAAAAGTGAAAACAATTGCTTCGGAAATGGAATTTAAAGATTTACACACTCTAAAAATTTAATTTGACATATTTCTTTTATAATAATCACTTTTCAATTAATATCTCATGAGTCAATTTAAAACGTTGAAATAATATAAACAAGTTAACTAAAAAGTAAAAACTATTAAATAATATTCGAAAAACATTATCTTTTTTTACAATTTTCGATCTCAGAGGAGAGCATATAGATCTCTATACTATAAAGATAAAGACATACATTCCAATAATAAGCTACATAAAACGTTTCGTAAATAAGGCCAACTCAAGAACCGTCTTGAGTAGCTCTTTCTTCTCAACTCATAAATGTGAAGAATCTATATTAATGATATTGGTATTTTAAAATAGTTACTTTTGACAATATCAACTCCAAAGGTGAAGCATATGGATTTCCGAGATAAGTCGATTGTAAAATAAATAATTTTTGTAATATATCAATTATATTTTGGAATCATTTTTCATTCATTGATACTACACATATTATGTATTGCACTAAATAATAGCTGACATTTCAAAATTATTGTTATTGAATTACTTATTTATGACTAGAAGCAATGCAAGTTTAATTTATTATACTTACCTAGATGAAGCTACTGGATAATGAATGTAAATCATTAGGGGCATGATATTAAATTTCAACGAGTCATCGGTAAACTATGTCTACTTTGAAATTCATTATTCAAACGGAAATCATATAGCGAGAAATTCATTAAACACTCCCTTTTTACCGATATCGATACGCATAGCAGACAGTCTATGTCAACATTGTGATTGCAATAACTCATATCATAACGTGTATGACTTAAATAATTCACACACATATTTTCTTTTATACCATACATCTTTAATGGTATTTATTATCACTTTAAATATAACATACAGATTTCCGCAACATAAATATTTATATTGGTCGACTTCACAGTGATGGTTCAATCAAATGTACTTATTTATGTCCCTAATACGCCTACAAGACTTGAATCTGTTTTCTCCAAGCCCAATTATTGGGTTAAATGAAACATTTAAATGTATATATCATCCAATAGTTTTAAGCACACAAACAATAAGTTATTGATACACTTAGTATTTCGTTAGATCAGATAATAGAGAATATTTTTTATTGCAGAACTCTAAATGTGACTCCTAAAATACTCGTAAATGTCGATCGAAGAGTGGATCGGTTTTTTGGGCCTTAAATCAGTAAAAATACGACCCCATGGTGGAGAGGGTTTCAGAATAAACTTCTGAGACTTCTGTACCTGCGAGTGTATTGAAACTATCCATGGCTTTATCCAACTGCTTTCATTTTGGGCATGCTTTCTTATTGTAG
>JAGVSQ010006154.1:0-16746 GCA_022683975.1 Rhyacophila evoluta
TGACATTGTGTGTATTTTAGTGAACATAATATAAATAATCTTTCGTTTCTTTACGAAACATAATAATAAAGAGTATAAGGAAATTTTTCAATACAACATTTTTTTTCTCATTTTTCCTGTAATGCTTACGTATTTTTTTCTAGTCGAAAAATAAATGATATAACTGTATTCACTCCTACATATCATTGATAGCTCTATCTAATATTTATATTAAAGAAATAATAACATTTTATTAAAAAATAATAGAATGGCTTTGAAAATAAGGTGACAAGGCGCACAGACGTACATGTAGGTTCATATTTGCCATAGACTAAGCGTTCTAATATTAAGCAATTATAATAAATTGAGGCACCCCATATCAATGAACGGTTTATTTGTTATTTCATTTTATGTCACTAGATGGTCAACAGGTGAGAGCGTCCCACGTGGGCAAAGCAAGCCAGTATGTTTTATGATTTTATCACAACTACACGTTGTGTTACTTAACGTTAGTAAATGTTCAGTTTTTAACAAAACAATTGCCAATAATTTCTTGAGCATGTGAAGCACCTTCACAAATACCAAAATGTGGACCTTTATCGCTATTAGAGGTCGAAATCTTATTTTTATTTAAAATTTGACTTACAGTGGCTAATAACCTTCACGTTGACCTTCATATATTTACAAATTATACTAAGATCCCTTTCAACTTAATTCATCTTAAGAATTTAATTAAAATGGCGTAAGACATATCTGATTTCATAAAAAATGAATTAATAAGTAATGACCATCCGGGAAAAATAATTACAACTTATAATTATTATAAATATAACTAAAAGATGATTCAGCAAATTTTAATATCACTATCTTTTTCGCACAGATAGTGTAAAAACCAGTCAATGACTAAAGAGTTTCTTATATTTTGTAATATTTTTTTTTATTTGTTTGTTGTTCGTGGAGTATTGAATTTCATATCTAATCCGTGGCGGATTAATACTGCGTGATCCTTATTATTATTTATTATAACGAATATTTTCTGTCCGTTTTTATAATTACATAAATAAAGATTAATTTGCTGTGTAAACATTAACAAGTTTGTAGTATCTAGTCGATAGATTGCAGAAAATAATTGTGGTGTTAAAAAAAACATTTTCGAAGCATTCAATCGAGCTTGGTCTTAAAGAATTATTTTGGAAACTACACTGTTACTTAAATGGCCCATGGCGACAACTAAACGCAGCGCTTTTAAAAAGAAATTACTGCATTTAAAAATATTGATTTCTCGTTTAAATACATTTGACATTTTTAAACCTGTTAATGACTCTAGTGTTGTAACAGAAATCTTTATATTATAACATAAATTGTATCTATTTAAAGGTGAATGTTTGTTTGTTTTTTTGCTATGCAATTTGGACAGAGTGTGTGCAAATGAAGCCAGACTTTCCAGGGATACTCATCTCATCCAAGATAAGGTCGTGGGCTGCTTTTATTGATAATATTTTTTGATTAACGTACTATATTATTTTATCTTTTATTTAAAACTTTTGACAGATAATGAAAAATAAAACATTTATTGTGATCATTATATATTCAAATTTCGAATTTAAACAGTGGCCATCTAAAACGAGCACAAATAAACGTCAAATAAAATTAAAATACAACAATTTATTTTGCGTTATAATCGAGTAGAATCAAATTTTATCTTCATTTACTTATGAGTTATCACAATTATACATTCTAAATATTATTATTTTGCTATGATAGGGCTGCTGTAAGTGTCAAATCTTCAATTATTTACATTGTCCGTTCGGAAAGTGGACCACATGAACCTCAACAGTTTGAAAATGACCAATCCACAAATGAATTACGTGGATTCATCACTTTTATCAGATTTTTTGATCATGATAATTAGTTGTCAGCCAATTGAACATCCAGTCCTGTATATATGAGTTTTCTAAAAACTTGAATAGTCAAACTCTCAACAAATAACTACTCAATCACCAGGAGTATTTTTTATAGTATCGATATATGGATTCTATAGAAATATACGCTATGTAAATTGAAGATGATCCGGATTTCCTGGAATAAATAATCACATAACTAAAAACAAGACAAATTATCTTATCACACTCAGATGGAAGATATCGACAGCCGAAATAATTTCGTTAAACTAATTCATTACTTTCTTATAATAGTCCTGTCGCGTATAGCATAGTTTTGCGCTGGAATAGAAAACAACGGGTGAGGAAGTTCCTTGGATATTTTATCAAGGTCATATTTATCAATTTAGTCAAAATGGCAGAATGTATTATTGCATAAATCTAAAAAATATCAAATAAATATCGCCGCTTTGGGATTAGTTTATCGAATAGACCAATCTTCAAATGTTCAGAAGATAAAAAAAACAAATGTCATTTAAATACGTACATGTAAATATATTAACTATTTTTAAAGCCATATATGATTGCTGTAATATTGACGAATAGAGTTTCAGTATATAATATTGTATAAATTATCTAATTAATCGAAAATATGTTTTGTTTTTGAAATCACGCTCCGTGGATATTCGATAAAACAGTACTAAGGCGACGATATTCCTTCTTCACCGATCAGTTGCACGTAGAAGGTTGCTGATAATTACAATGTTGCATCCTTATCAGTGCATATATTGAATAAAAACATGATTTATAAAAAACTTTATAATGAACGTAAGTAGATATCTATCGATAAATTGTCAATATCTCTAGTTGATTCAAAATGTGTTTCAATATGAGAAATATCTTTATTTCAAATGATGAAAATCATATTTAATTATTTGTACCAAATACAATAAAAAACAATGCAATAGATAATATACAGATAATAATTTTGTGATTTAAAATCTATGCGTTTAATGATTTTATTTTGACATACGTGTAGGTTATTTTAATGACAATTACGCATAAATTATATCGGGGTTGATATGTACTTAAATAATGTCAAAACTAATAAATAACGACATAAAATAGTCGATTAAAACGTTATATATTTTTATAGTAGTGACTGATTGATTGATTATGAAAAAAGATTTAACTAATTGTCACATTAGCAGAAGAATTTCAAACTTGACGTTTTCTTTGACATTTAGCTCCCATCTCGCGGTGAAATAATGAAATAATGTCATTATCCTATTTGCGAATATCCCTGCCAAATTGAAATGATATAATTTATTGTAAATTGCATTATAGGATTTTTTATGATTCAAAAATACCTCTATTTACCTTTAAAATTACTTCACGTGAGAAATCATAAGTTCCTGAAGGAAGTTATACAATAATGCAATACATACGAAAGCTAAATAAATGACACAACATTTTTTTTGTAAAAAAGTAAAAAATGTATGGCAGTGTGAGAGCCCCAGGAGAAATTTGGATTAAAACAATTATTCTCTGGTAATGATAAATTATCTATTTTTCATATATTCTCCATAGTTAGGATTATCCGTGTTTTGAAATTATCCGGCCCCTTCCTAACCAGTACATTTTCTTATGCTCATTCTCATCGTTTTTTTTAAATATATCGGTAGTCAATTTTCCCTCGAAGATAGGAGAGTTTCCCTGCGAAAAAACAAAATCATAGGGCTGCCACCATTGTCCCGGGGATTGGGAACGTGTTAGGTATGTCATTTTGCGCAATTTCGACGAAAATCTCTGGTAAAATAGATATATATGTTTTCCATGTTCGCCCCCAACGTGGAGTATATGGATATCCACCCCGAAAGTGGAGTATATGGATCTCCGCAATGTGAAGAAGACTTGATGGATTGACAGACTTGACTTGGCAGAAAATAGATATCCATATATAATATTCTAGAATACATAACACCAATCTAATGGATAAATTCCTGTAAATATGTATATTAAATGCTACTAATATTCCTAGCAATGGTCAAATATGTATATCATTGTACGCCATTGACTGAGACTCAAATTTCATTTTATATGGCATTGATAAGAAAAGCAATACACGTGCATGAGATTATTAAAATCATATATGATTAAATCAAATTCAAATAAAATATGTTTTATGTGTGTAATGATATAAAATGTGATCAATCAAAATGCGTTACAGCTTGTCGAGGACAAGACTGATTTAAAAAGGAATGCGTTTCGAGATAGTGATCGGAGATATATATCGTCTGTGGAAAGAAAAAAGGACGCAACGCACACAGAACAAAATTCACAGCAGGCACAAAAAACGTGTATTGACTTTGGGCCAAAGTCAAAATATTAAATAGACATAACCTTAATATGAACGAATACTAAAACTGGTGTTGTATTTAACCAATTTGATATTAATTAATTAAGTTATTAAATAAAAAACAGTAAAATTGATGCTGTGAAAGTCCTTTTTCCTAATTGCAAATTTGACAGGCAATCATTTTTTTTAAAAAGAAAAATTAAGCCTCGATACTAATTCCGCACTTTCAGCTTACATCCTTTCGATAAAACATGTTTTAAGTTGTATACATTGTGATTATCGAAAAACAGTTATTTTGAAAAAACTAATGGTTATATACTTTTTCTTTTCCACAGACGATATAATATATAAATTGTTACTCTGCCCAATCGTTGATTTAAAACAACTTCGTACTTGAAATGTAATTTGTAATATTTACTTAACTAAAAATCTTTTTCTTTTTTTAATTGTATTTCGAGTTTTTTATTCAAATTATCTGTTGTCATTCAATTAATATTCGAAATGACGTTAAAACTCATGTATCATCCTTTTAAGTTTCCATCGTGTGAGGAATTGATTCTTGATGATTTTTGATAAAAAAAAAACAATTTATACATTGGCGTAGCTACCGAAGAACAGTTGGAGCGAGCTGCTCCATGTGCACGAATTATGGAGGGCGCAAATTATCGTCGAAAGTCAAAATCTTAAGGTAGAGGTAACGCTAACGAGGTAAGGCTAACGATTATTCTTGCCCCAGGGCGCTGAATATCTCGCTATGTAACTGCATTTATACTTAAAACAATATATCGATCTTATATATAATACTTCGCACTGAAGTAGAAAATACAATTTACTTGACATGTATTGTTAACAGCGATTGACATAACGTCGATTATACACACAACTATATTAGGAACTGGCTGTACCCGGCCATTCGTTGCTGTGACTCACTATGGTTAAAAGTAATGGCGCTGTTTTTTAAAAAGGCATGTTATTATTGTCACACGTGTGATATCTGTATAATAATACTCTTTATGTATACTATGTTCGCTCCCAAAGTGGAAGATATGGATCCACACAGTGTGAAAAATCTACTCCGAAAGTGGAGTATACGAATCTTCACAATGTGAAGACGGCTTGACAGATTATTTTTCACGAGAATTTTTTGTCAGACAATTGCTCAACCCAATGGGCATCCTGTCCTGAATTTTCAGATTTTTTTAATTCGACCAGATGGGGAATCGAACCCGTATTCCCCGGATTGCTAGGCGCACACGCCACCAACTACGCTAACCAGGGAGACAAGTATACGTATATACAATAAAAATACGTATATACAATAAAAATACGTATATACAGTAAAACACGCGCGTATTCAAATACAATGTTTTGTCAAAATTTCAAGGCAATCGGCGAAGAACTTTCGGAAATTTGAGATTTTGAATAAACAAACATTTTTATTTATATAGATTACTAGTTTCATGAGTTTTGTCATACTTACTTGAGAATCATCTTCACAAGCCTCTTTTGCTATTATCTTTTATATGGATTTAATTTAATAATTGGATAATTTGTCTCTTAACAATCATGCACAATTACAATCAACAGAACTCCTTTAAGTATATCTCTTCCAGCGATAGTCGATGTGCCGCCACTCAAATTAAAAAACATGTATACATTACAATGTTAATGTATTTACTTGACATATCGTGTTATTATTTAATTCTGTCTATTGCATATTGCAATCATAAAATTACAAGTTTGAAGCGTTCACAACGTGTTAAAAAAGCATTTAAGTTTTAAAGGGTTTAATAATTAATAAAATAATAAAAAGTAAATACAAAAGGAAAACATAAATGTATGAAAAAAACAATTTTACCAAGTCCATCCACTGAGTTGGATTATATTCTAGTTGGACAGTTATTTTTGTAAAATAATGTCCGTCCAAGCTTACCTAACTCTTCTTCTTCCATATCCGCTCAACTGGGGCATATGGACACTACGTCCCGCCTCCGAGAACTCCTGTCGCCCGCCAGTATTCTTGCGTCCTCCCAGGTCAAATCTGAATCCCGTAACTCCGCCGAATACATTCTATATATAGTATTAAGCGGCCTTCCGCAACGCCGATGACTGGTCGGCTTAAAGAATAAGCAGGTCTTGTTCAGACTGTCTTGAGGCATCCGCAATATGTAACCGAGCCAGGTCCAGCGTCGCAGCTTCATTTTGTCAGTGATAAGTGGCTGCATGGTCCGTTCTCTTATCTTCTCATTTTGAACGAAGAAATACCATCGTATCTCCAGAATCCGCCGCAGTCACCTGTTAGAATACGGTTGTTTTGGGCCTTTGTTGGGTGCCACGTTTCACAACCTTAGAGCAGTACTGACAGAATGCATGCATTGCAATACCTAACTCAGTAGGAATATACCGATACGTAAAGCGATTTCGCTGATCATAGCTATTGTTTTTTTTTTATTTTAGTTATTTATTTTATACATGTAACATTACAAATTATAAGTTCGATACATTAACAACACGATATAAATATGATTAAAATAAAAAAAAACATATTAAATTAAAAAAAAGAATAAATAAATATTTTTTAACAAATACAGCAGGAAGTAGAGAGTGTTCAAGCAGACCCTATTCTAATAATGTATACAATAGCATCCGTCTAAACTCACTCTCATAGGTGGCAGATATCAATATCAATTATTGTATTGATAATTTAGTCTTCCACATAAATAAATTAAACACTAATGTTCCCGACTCTTTTGATTAAATTCAGGAACACATAAACTGTCATTACACAAAATGGCAGAACTCTCATTCATACTAAGCAAAGATCTAAAAAAAACGTGGCCATTTTCTATTTATTCCTGTTTACAGCTTTGACAATAATACCACCCTGATAAAATAGATAAATTATTTTGTCATTTTTAATATGTTTCAAATAATCAAAGATCCAATAAATCAGATATCAGATTTATTTATTCATTTATTTGAGTCGTGTCATTGATATCATAGTTCTCTCGCTGGCAATACCGTATCCATCTATTTGATTCATAAATTGAGGTGGGAAAAATTTCTTTGAAGATGAGCTCCAATTTATAACACGCCACATTCAGACCGTGTTATCAAATTTACAAGTAACTGAATCAAAAGAATGGTTTGATTATGATTCTATTCAGGGCCCAATTAAGACCCTTATATGCCCTAAGCACTAACTTATTTTGGTGTTTTTACACTTGTAATTCAAACTGTTAAAACAATAATAAGCCGTAAAATTAATATTTTTCAAAAAAGTAAACAAAACTTTGAGTAAGAAGGAAAAAAACATGTATTTCTGTAGGTTCCCATTTTATATATAGCTTAATAATTTTCTTCTACCTTTTTTACTTCCAAAATCCTTATTTATAATCAATCTTACGCAATACAATTCCTTCTATAATAGACATAGGACATCTAGCCTGCATAGTTGCATAATTGCTCCGGTGGAATTTTCAATATATTTCATGTGAGAAATAATAAAAAATACAAAACTCTGTAGGAGTATTGCTCCTAAACATTTAACACATATTATGGAGTTGGCTGGTTTGCAAATGAAGCCAAAGATATGTGTCTTTTACGATTCTCGTGAAATTCATATTATTTGTATTTCATATAAAATTATAATAATTACAGCTAATGAGTAAAACGTCTCTAAGAAACATGTATCTTAATATATTATGGTTTCTGTGAGATGTAAATCGTTGGTGATTGGAAATTGGCTTGTATAAAGTCACAGCTTTAATTTAAATATCTTTCCATTACAGATAAAATGAAGTCAGATAAAGAAGATGAGGACTCGACGTCCGAAAATGGAGTCCAGCTTAAAAGAGAAATGGGACTGTTCTCCGCAGTCAGTATGATTGTGGGAGTTATGATTGGATCCGGGATATTTATTTCGCCTGCGTCGGCCCTGTATCACTCTGGATCTGTAGGATTTTGTATTGTGATTTGGGTGGTTTGCGGAATTATTTCGTTGTTGGGTAAGTAAACTTTAAAAATAGGACACCTAATCAATTATAAAATGTTTATAAGAAAATTTTATTGATCGAAGAACAAGAAACGGCTCATTATAAAAAAATTCTTAACCTCGATATTAAGCCGACTACGGTTAACAATATTTGAATCACGTTTTATATTTTCAGGTGCATTGGCGTTTGCAGAATTGGGAACTGTTGTTCCTAAATCAGGAGCTGAATATGCATATTATCAAGAAGCGTTTAGTAGTATGCATCCGTACTGGGGCCCACTTCCATCATTTATTTGCTCTTGGGTTTACATTATGGTCCTAAAACCGGCAGAAATTGCTGTTCTTGTATTGACGTTTGCTGAATACACGATTCTGCCAATCGGACCACTATTTGGATATGCGTACATGTCTAAATTTTATCAAGATTCGTTGAAAAAACTTGTTGGATTTTTAACCTTAGGTATGTATTAAAAATATGCATTTTATAACACATTCCTTACCTATTACCATATTATTGAATGTAATAAAGATAAAAATCCTCACTATTATTTAAAAATACAAACGTTTTTAATTCACTATTATCGGCGTAACTGTTTTTAAAATGGTACTCTGTGACAATTCATCTAACAAAATTTTCCACGACATAACAATTCGAATTGAAACAATATTATATCATTGGATAGGGCAAAGATGAAAATTTATAAATTATCTTTAATTCATTTCTACATAACACTCACTTACAAAACCTGACACAGTATTACGGAACTTTTATATTAAAGAGACTTTTTCATCAGGTAGTGTATGTGACTAAATACAAAAGTTGTTCAGTTTATTCGACCAACGATTTCAGTTATAATATTCATGAAATGTTAAAATTTGAAGGAAGTTGTTAGAAAACATGACCTGTAGACGTATTTTGAATAAAACTATGTGATAATAATATCTTAACGAGCGATTCTTTATTGAGTACAGCGCAACAATAGTGGCTATGTATATTACGAATCGGGCAATTTGTTATCAGTGCTATGGCAACTCTGAACGCCTTTGATATCGTAAAACGTCAAAGTTTAACGGCCGCGCAAGTTTTCAATTCATCGGGACGTTGTTTTCAAATTTGAATCGGTAAGTGTATATTTTATTTAACATTTTATGCATAATTGTAACTATTATTCATACATATATGTTAATTAAATGTGTTTGTTGTAGTTTTATAATGACTTCAGAAGGTGATGAACCTTACCAAAATTTGCTCAATAAATTGGAAGAACAACAGGCGGCTGTCACCGAAAGTATCGTTGAAGCGTTTATCAATTACAGCAATAATCCTCCAATTACACATGAAAGCAGTCAATCGCCTGGTGAAATAGCTGAATCAGAAACAAAATTTGCCGAGGCAGTTCAACAGATAATCACGAACGATTACGATCCATTGACGTTTGATACGACGAAAAATTTTTTGGAAACCGTGTCGCGTTTACGGAACGAAATTCATGAAACCGAGCAGTCGATCAGTTACAAAAATGCCAAAATTAAAAAGATTGAACAAACCATAGAGTTGTAAGTAAATAAATGATTTTATTTCGGTTGGCGTCCGGAAGTAAGTTACCCCCGAAACGTTTAGCAAATAAATTATTAAGTTGACAGCACTGCACTCAAACAGATACATTTTAATATTTTGACGTTTCAAGTATATGCGGGGCTTGATATCAGGACTAAATAATGATAATTATTGATGAATATTGTCGAAATATATACGATTTTTATGGGGATAAAGATGTATTTTAGCTATCTCAGTCAATTTATTCAATTAGTCAATTCAACACGAAACTTTTATTAAATACATTATCAAGTTGGTTGCACTACTCAAACATAAATTTCATAGTTTGCAAGTCAATTGCCAATGTAGCACACCATGTCTCGAAAACAGCACAGAAGCTAGTTTTTAAACTAAATATCGCCTTCCTAAAATACGAGAAATTCTTTTTATTAACAATCAATAACTGATCGAATTCTGGCTATTTCCATAAACAATAATTTTCATGTTTTGTTTTTGTTTGTATTGCCAAAGATTACGTTTATCAGGGCTACTCGTTTTTCTATAGAATTAAAAAGTAATAAATTAAATACAACATAGTTTTTTATATTTTTAATTCCTGCCGTTGTGAAAGATTTTTTGATAATGACAGGTCTCTACGTTGTGATATTATCGATATAGCGACCTTCAGATATTAAACAATGCAAGTGTATAATAATATGTGCATAGTGCTGCTAATATATTCATTTATAGTATATAGTATTTGCTAAAAGCTTTGTGACTGATTTCAGGAGTGTAGACGTACATGTACGTCAGTGTGCGTTGTCACCTTATTTTCAAAGCCATTCTTTTTTTTGATAAAATGTTATTATTTCTGTTAATATAACTTTTATATAGATCTATCTATGATATGTAGAAGTCATTACTATTATATTATATATTTTTCGGCTAGAAAAAAAAATGTAAACATGAAAAAAATGAGAAAAAATGTTGCATTGAAAAATTCCCTTATGCTCTTACTATAATTGTTATGATTTGTAAATAAATCAAAGATTATTTATATTGCTGTTCACAGAAACACATAAAATGTCACATAAATCGGTCATATGGCTTCACATTTGTACTCAAGTGCACATTTGATTCTGAAATGGGAGTAGCCACATGTGGTGATGTTATACACATTCTTACCAATTTTGAACAACTTTTCAGTTTATTTTGTTCATTTTTTGAAAATAGAAGAGCATTATTTACAAATTAGCGTATCCGATTCAATTGATTTTATGATATTAGTTGAATTGATAGAAGTGAAAGATTTTAGTGTTAAAAACGTGTGTGCATAAAAAATTAATTCACTTATAAAAGGGTTGTCACCCAGCTACTAAAGTACACTTTTAAATATCCATGTTGATTTTTTTCTTCTATTTTAGCTATAAAAACAGCACTTTATCAGTGGAAAATGCACTGAAGGAATTTTCTGAAAAAGGTTCTAAGCCGTCAAAGATATCAAAAGAGAAACAGATGAAAAATGCTAAAATAAAGTTCCTTGAACTGAAATCAGATCTATACCGTGTTATTGAAACTCTCTACCCCAAGCAAAATAAAGATATTACTGATTTTATGGCGGTAAACACTCACTTATTTTTATGTTAAAATTTATAAAAAAAATTACCATATCTATTCCAAAAGTAAAGTATATGGATCTCTACGCAATATGAAAGAGTCCTCTCTAAAAATGGAGTATGTGGACCTCCACAATGTGAAATATCTTAATCAGATTGTTTTTCATGAGAAATGACTGTCAGCCGATTTGCTCATCTTACTAGGCATCCAGTTCTGCATATTTGATTTTTTGTTTTTCAATCATAAATATGTTTGAATCTGCAATATCCTGTATCGAAGCATGTGCGCCTACCTGTTGGCCACCATGGTGACAAATCCGGTGATTGCTTTGGTAGATATTCTGTGGTATTTGGAATACTTCCTTGATTCTTCTGAATCTCACACCGTCACTCTAATTCAGAACTATCGTGTCACACTGGACTTAATTTACAGCACCTTTATAAAAAACCTTTTTTTTGCACATTTTTTGTAAATATATGTATTATTCATAAGGGTTTTTATTCATAGTTCATAATTCCCAGATATGCAAAACTGTAAGAAATGGGTGCAATTAAGCAATTTCATAAAATCAGGATAAATATGATAAGTGGGCTTAAACAGACTAGAGCCGATAGGAAAAATCGCTGAAATATTTTCTACATTATATGTGTATTTAACATTTTTTTTTCTTTTAGGATATTTGCGAAAGCTATTTCTCAGGATCAGAATACGCACAAGTCAGCGATGATATTGATTTTAGCATTCCGGAAACACTCATGATGGCTCGAATAATAACTCCGCATCCACACGACTGCAGAATGTTTAAATTATCATTATAACAGAATCTTTATGAATATTGATTTATTTACTTGTGAACAGAGCGAAGATAACTTCTTTTATTGATCACTGTCAAATTACTTGAAGCACACGATATTAATAAATGAATTATCATAAGTAATTGATGTGTTTGAGGTTGAGACTGTATTATGTTTAGGGTAAATGATTGTCCAGATTTTTTGTTACATTTGTGATTCTGAATGGATAATACATAGTATTTTCTTAGACTATGTTCGCTTTTTGAAAAGATATCCATATAGAACTTCCAAAGCCTGCTGTCGGCTCATCTTTTCAAGCCTTGCCAATACTTCGCTGTATGCTCATTGTGGGTGCCATTAAGTTCAATTCATTTGTCTTGAAATATAGAAGAATTCCAACTCTTTTGACACATTTTGTAGCATATGACCGAGCTATATATTACATTGCATCTTCATTTTGAAAATAACAAGAGGCTGCGTGGTGCATTCTTTTATTTTTATATTCAAGAAAAAATCATGCATACCATGGCATTTCCATCTCCTTTTCTTGTCAAGTATCTGTTCTTGTAACACAGTTATAACAATTGCTTTGAGACTTTATAGAGTGCCAAGATTCGTAGTGGTAGTATCGAACAGAAGTCATTTGATTTTTACTGTATATAGCAGTGGATGTCAAACATTTCACATATAATTGAAAGTTACCGCAACCATTGGTGTTTCAGCTGTTGCAAATCAATGTTCTCACCATCACTGGTTGATGATCAATCAGTAATCTAAAATAAGACTTGTTGGTTTTATATATAGATGGATTTCAAAAAAATTATAACATCCCTTATTGCATTTAAATAAATAGACGAGGATGTCTATTTATTGCAAAAAAAAATATTCTTGGTACATTCAAGTTTTTTTTTAATACTGTACAAATTATTTTATATTTAGGATAATTATTAATTATAAATTTTAAAATACCTGGCTGTAATAAATATTTTTTACTGTGAATCTGTTTTTTCTTTATAACTTGAAATCGAATTCATGTGAATATCCATAGGCAAAATATTATGCTATGATTGCCATAAAATTTATAGATAAATGAGCTTGGCGCTACAGCAACCACAAAAATAACCTATTTTGAAAATTTTACGAAAAAGTAAAATGAAATTCTCTATTTTAAAAAATAACCATTTTGGGCTACAGTGTTAAAAAATACATATCAATTGTAAAAAGTAAAAAAAGACGTAACCCACATAGAACAAATTTTACTACAGGCACAAAATACCTCTATTTGATTATTTATGCCAAATTGATAACATTACATAGACACACACTTCAAGTACATGAAGGCAAAAATTGGTGTTATATCTACTCAATATGATATTAATTGAACAAATTATTTGAGGAAACCGATCAAATTGATAGGTGGAAGCCATTCTTTCTGATCGCAAATTTCACAGGCCATCCTTTTTTCAAACTTAAAAGCTAATCTTTGTCACTAATTTGGCATTTAAAGCTTACGCCCTTTTGATAGAATGTATAAAAAAAATATTGAAAATTATCTTAACAAACTTCAATATATGTTTCTATTATAAAGTGCTTTTACGCCAATTTATATTTCAAAATATTGCTTTGTCAAAGAAATTATTGAATTATGTTGGATTTTTTCTTATTGGTTCTGTATGTTAAGTGTGTTTCGTATTATATTATGTAATAATGTGTTATTTAAGTTTTTAAAAAGTTTCCATTCCTAAATTTGTAAATAAATATAAATTTAAGTGATATTTCAAGCGCTATGTTGATAAGTTGACAACACGTATCATATATTTGTTAAATTGTTCAGGAGGACCAAAAAACACATGTAAAAAAAAGTATTAGGACATTAAAGAAAATGATAAACCCTTTGGAGTGAAGTAGTTTATTTTAAAAAAAAGTGAATTTCATATTCATTAATTTCCAAATATTTACTTTTTAAAGGGTTTTTTAGTCTTTAACAATTTAACAAATGCTTGATATGTGTTGTTGAACATGTAGAATAAATTTTATGAAAATTATTTGATGTTAATGATAATAAATTATTACATAACCTTATTTTTTTTCCAGGCATAATGACATACATTAATCTAAGCAGTGTAAAATTATATGTGAGACTGCAGAATATATTTGCATCGTGTAAGGTTTTTGCTTGCATTGTTGTAATCATTGGCGGGATTTACGAATTATCTATAGGTAAGCACTTCCATTACAATAAAACTGAACATGATATCAAACAACAAACTTACGTTAATGCATGTGTATTAAGTCGTGAATGGCTAGCTATTGATGACTACAACCACTAACAACAGTGATTCAGCTACCTCATTGTAAAATTGTACGGGAATGTTTGATTCAGCCAATGAATTTTAAATGTCACTCTGATAACTGATTGCTAAGCTTGCTTGCTTTAGTGACAGGTCTCTGCTTCAAGTCCTACAACTGCATAAGGATTTAAATTTGTTTTAAATCCACGTCTTGATTCTCGATGGGGCAGATTGATAAATTTTCATATTATAGAGATTCATGTGTTCATATTCGAGATAGACTTACCATAAATAATGTTAGTTATTTAATTTCCTAGCTAGACTAGCGCAGTCTTATCAAAAATATTATTTTTAAGATTCGTCTTTCACATGGACGTTTATTTTGTTGTGAAATAAAAATGGAGATTTACTTCTCACAATCTTTCATCATAGTTTTATCTTTCAAATCTTTTAGGTAATACTGAAAATTTAAATGCAGGCTTCAAAGGCACCAATACTGATCCAGGAAATATAGCACTCGCCTTTTACAGTGGTCTCTGGGCTTACGATGGTTGGACTGCTGTAACTACCGTTACTGAAGAAATACAGAATCCATCTGTGTAGGTATTCTCTTTTATAACTTACCAACAGAATTCTCTCTTTTATTCCAAGTTTCCTTACCTTCATTTGTGCTTTGGACAAATATAACCATACACCATATATAATTATTTTATATATAATTTTCCTTATTCTATGTTATATTTCTATCGGCAACATTTAAGTAGATTTTTTTTATTGATTACAGTAACATTCCACGTAGTATTTTGATTGCTGTGCCGTTAATCACAGGATTGTACGTGTTCATGAACATTGCCTACATGACCGTACTCACCGTTCCAGAGATGATTTCAGCCACCGCAGTAGCAGTGACATTCGGAGACAAAGGATTAGGAAATTTTAAATTTCTCATTCCTATCGGCGTTGCCATCGCCACATTCGGATGCGCTATGAGCATTCAGTTTGGTGTTACTAGGTGAGATATTTATTGAAGCATTAAAAATTATTATAATATTTTATTCAATATGAGGAGAGTATTTCCAAAGTGAACTTATTCAAAATGTAAATGAGAAGATTTTGAACAAGTTTTTTTTATGTATAAAAGAACCATTTAGCATGCAAACACTAGTAGAAAAAATCAATTTCAAGAATGTTAAAAATAAAAATAAACATCAAAAAACATATTACATGCTTGTGTTATATCACAATTGTTCAAAATTTTCTCTTTTAAATTTTGACAGAATAAAATAAATTCACTTTGGGAACACCACACTTATATGTAGTAATTAATGTAAGGTGTCAAAATCAACAAAAAATTTGTACTCTGCACTGGTGAGTGAATGTTAGGATGAAATGTAGATTGTAGATTTTTTCAAGAACAAACAAGAATTTCTAAGAAAAATTAGTATATTATATTCATTCCAACTAATTTCCATAAAGCACCCTACCAACGCTTGCCTCCTTCAGGCTTTAAATGATCAGCCTCTCCTAATAGTACCATGTTTACAGACAATGAATTTAAAGAAGTTTTTTACTTAAGTACTAGCAGTTCTGATAGTCAGAAAAGCTTATAATTCCCATTGCTGACTCATATAAGCTTTGTTAATTATTTACGCAAATTTGATTTAACTAAATTTCCAGACTGTGCTATGTTGCCGGACAAGGTGGCCATACAATCGAAGCATTCTCATACGTTCACATCCGGAAGTTTACTCCTGCACCTGCTGTAGCCTTCCAGGTTTGTATTAACTCAGATATTATCCCTATTACAGATGGAGAAATAGTAACTGATAGTGATATGACTTTGAAAACTTTGAACACTAAAAATGAATTCATCCTGAAATTAGCGGAAAATTTTATAAAAATATTGGCTCGTGAATACACGTGAATAATCACAGTTTTTGTAGTTGACAAGTATGTTTATCTAATCATCGACCACATTCTAAATCTGATCAAATATGGATCCCCGTGTTTGGATTATTGTAACAAATTATTTTGCTAGTACCAGTTGTTTGGCATTCATTAATTTATTGTTTCTATGTACTATATTTAAATAAATGTGTATTTTTATACTGTAATTGAAAGTTGTTTCAATATAAATTCAGAATTAATATTTTAGTCAATATGTTACATGATATTTTTATCACAGATCTATTTTAACACATGGCTTACGGATCGCACAAATTTGTGCGTTTCAGAAATCATTTGTTGCGACGGTGCGCACAAATTTGTGCGTTTCAGAAACCTTTCGTTGCCGCG
>JAGVSQ010006155.1:0-15131 GCA_022683975.1 Rhyacophila evoluta
CTTAAAAAAAAAAAAAAATACATCATACTTATTTTCTGCCGATAGATGTTCTGTAATATATATATAGCTTATCACGTTGACTGTGAGAAAGAAAACTGACGTAAATCATATAGAAAAAAAATTACAATAGGCACAATGAATGTTTATTTAATGATTTTGAGTCAAAATTATAACATTACATAGGCAAAACTTCGAAGTATACGAAGACTAGAATTGGTGTTTTATTTACTCAACATGATATTAATTTAATGAGTTATTCAAGAAAAACCGATATACGAGGTATTGTTTTATCGGTAGCGATACACTCCATTTATAATGTGGTTATATTGACAGTGCTAAAGTCGATATGTTCCACATTTGGAGGGAATAGGGTAAAATAGATAATAATTATATGATATAATTGATCTGAATATGGAGCGTATATGGATATACGTGATGTGAAGTTTACATGTATTGGTCCACCTCAGAAGTCATCATGCGTCTAACATTAAGGATTCGAACCCGTCATCTCCGCCGCTAAAGCGAACGTGCCTTGATTGTTGAGGCGTGTGGCGATGGTAATTTTTTTTTTGTATGAAGAAAGATAAAAAAATATGTTTTGTTCATATTTCAAATTCTTCTTCAGATCACTTCATGTATGTGTCGGCGGAGTGGACCTGACTTTTTGCGGTAGAAAGTATCAATGTACAGTGACACGTGGCTTCCATTTATGGGATCCTGGATTGACTGTCCATCTGTTTATCACGATTGTATGAGAAATGGTTCCAGTTGAAATTCAAGTCTGCGCGAGCTGGCGGCGACGGCTCGTGCTGGACTGGTTCTCCATAAAGGTTAGACTCTGAAAAACTTGATGATGATTATATATATTAATGTCTCCGTCTAATATGGTGACTTTGTCAATCAGGTTGGCTTTGATTCTAAAAGTTTTCATTTATTTATAAATATATACATACAAGTAACGAGCGTACTGGTTAAAAAAACGAGACTAGGAAAATGTCGACTGTGGAAATGAAAAATAAAGTAACCCACAGTTTTTTCAAAATAGCTCTTCTTCGATAATCACAATGTATACAACTTGTTACACTTTTTATCAAAAAGTTGTAAGCTGAAAATGTCGAATAAAGCTGCAGGGAGGATAGCAGGGCGACCGCTTCAAAGCAATCGTAACAGAGATGCAAAATAGCTATAAATAGGTGAGTGAGCAAGGGGGCAAGTTCGGCAGCGCACACAATCACAACAATTTGCCCACTTTCTCACTCACATATTTATAGCTATTTTGCATCTCTGTTTTTGTAGTTTTGACGCCGTCGTTCTGTCGCCGAGTCTAAATTTAGTTTTTCAGTTTGAAATAAGTATGGCCTGTCAAATTTGCGACCAAGAAAAATGACTTGCACCACATTAATTTGATTTGGTATTCTTAAATTACTAAGTAAATTAATATCAAGCTGGGTAAATAAAAAATAGTTTTAGCGATAGTAAACTTTAAGGTTGTGCCTATTTAATATTCTGACTTTAGCCCAAAATCATTAAATAGACGTTTTATGCGTCTTGTAAAATTTGGTCCGTGTAGGTTACGTCCTTTTTTCTTTCGACAGTCCATGTAAATTCTGAAAATGCTGTTTTAGCATTGCAGTAAAATCTCGATATAACGGATTACTGCAGGTGAGCGAGTTTCTATTAATGGCAAAAGTCCGCATTTTCCGTTTTCCGAATGCATTTTTACTAAAAAAATAAACGGTACAATATAAGAGCGTTGAAGTTTTTAATCACACTGTACTTCCCTTAGGCTTAAAATTCAAAATAGTTTTATGATAAATGATAATGTCGGTAACGTAGAGGTTAGCGGGTTCAATTTCCACATCTGCCGGTTTTTAAAAAAATCCGAAATTGCATGAATGGATGCCCATTATGTTGAAAAATTGTCTGAAAACAAATTAATACATATCGTCACGTTGCGTAGATCCATATACTCCACTTTCAGAGAGAATTTAAAAAAGGATATAATGTGTATAATAGATTAAAAATATGTTTATATATCCAGTTTCCACACGTGTCAAAAACGTAAGCTTTTATTTTTGACAATCATTTATTTATAGCCAACGAAAAATGCGGGGCTTATTTAGAAGTCGAATCGAAACATTTTCATCTTGATGCGGGTCAACGTAAACTTTTAATACCTTTAAATATTAGAGGTAAATTGAAGCCTTTTGTTAACTAACCTATATAACGAGCTTTCGTAAACTTTCTTGTATTTGTAGTGAAAGAATAAATTTTTAGACAATCGTAAAGCTATACGAGCTCCTTCAGGTATTTGGATTTGAACATCAATCGGATGTGATAAAGCAGAAGACGTCCAAGTCACATTGTAACAAACAAGAGAAAAAAGCGATTGAATTTTTAGAAAGACAAATTAACATTTAGTTAAAACTTTATATTATCAGGACTGTAATGTGAGACTTAAATACTTACAAAGCATATAATATATCTTTCTTGATTATTAGATTGTTGTAAACGTACTACTTTAAAAGTTATTTAATGTTTTGTGGGTGCTAATTTAAATTACGGACGTTTTGTGCTTTGAGTCTTATTAATATTAGTCTTTGCCCATATAAACTTTGATCACTCACATTATTTATAGCTTTTTTGCATCTCTGTTGTCGACACTCTGCTGCCCTCGCTCTGCCGCCGTCTCATATATCGTGGCGCCGGCCTAAGGCGGGTAATTATACAGGTTTTTTCCTGATAGACATATCATTGTTAAAACACCATATTGTAGATGAAAACGAAGCCGAAAATAAAAATAATACTTTATAAAATATTAGGAATAGAGTGGGTTCTCGACTTACGCCATTAATTCGTTCCAAAAAAATCACGTCAGTCGAAAATCGCGTAAGTAGAGGAATACTTATTCGATATGAATTAATTAAAAATATATTCCCTTCAAACATCTAAATGGTACCTAAAATAAACTTCATGACGTCTTCTTGTGTACATTTTTTTTATACCATGTTCGCTCCCAAAGTAGAGCATATGGATCTACACAGTGCCAAGATATACACTCCGAAAGTGGAGTATATGGATCTCCGTAATGTGAAGACGTCTTGACAGATTATTTTTCACGAGAATTGTTTTGTCAGACAATTGCCCAACCCAATGGACATCCAGCCCTGCATTTTCGGATTTTTAAATTCCGACAGATGAGGAGTCGAACCCCTATTTCCCTGGCTTGCTAGGCGCGTACGCTATCAACTACGCTATCTGATAATTGACGTTAAAATACTAAGAACTTTTATATGGTTCACTTTCGAAGCAGGCATGAAACATTATATTTTGAATTCTTAGTATACCGATTTGAGGCTTTGTTAGGTGTCATAATTCGCAACGATAAAGCAGCAATGTATTATTAGAATCTAAATGCATACATTGAATAGACGCTTGGCAAAACACATACAGCGGATGTTATGATAGAGATAAATTGGATTGTTGTTTTTTTTCTCTCACAAAAACCGTGCGTGTCGACGACACACGCACTTCTTCTGTGGCCACGGTTGTACTTATCTCATTATTAACGTTTATCATTCCATTTTGATACATATCCGGCATTTTAACATTTTCTGTGATGTAATAACACATTTTAATAACAAAATTGCCCTCTTCTGTGCGTACTATAATCGCTTCTAAATTTTGTTGTTGTTGAGTTTTTCTCACAATGAAGAGACTAATAGAGGTTGCACGTGTAACATAATAGTCTAGTGTCTTATACAGCGTGTTTTTCATTAATTTATTTATTAACATATTAACAAACATAAAAAAAGAAAGAAATAAAAAATATATTTACAGAAGGAAGAAAAGAGTGTCTACCAAGTAAGTTAGACAAATTATTTTAATAATGTATATAATAGCAGTAATCTAAGCTCACTCTCACATAGGTGGAAGATATCAATATCCGAGGCAATCTCGTTAAACATCACCATTGCTCTCCGCATTGGCATAACTACTGGCAGGATAGTCTTGCATTTGAGAATTAAAAACAGCCTTTTATGACATTTAAAATTAAATTTACTATGATTTATTATGAGTAGATTAATAATATAATAAATATAAAAATGATCTCCCGTGAAATTTGCGACCAGGAAAAGGGGCTTTCATCTTATCTATTAGTTGGTTTTTCTTAAATAACTCATTAAGTAAATATTGCTATTGCTCTGCGCATTGGTATGACTACTGGCAGGATATTCTTGCATTTAGGAATGAAAACCAGTTGATGTTCTTAATTTCTTAAGTAGTTATCAGGGACGTACATACCAATATTAGCCAGAGTGGCAGAGTTATCAATAAGACCATGCATAAGTCGAGAGTTGCAGTTCATCCCACATAATATGTGTATGGGTATACACTATAATATACATCGAACTCTCTTTTTACACGGTTTCAAAATAACACGGTGCTAAATGCCTATTTTTTTTGTTTGCTTAAATCCAGTGAATCTGAAAATTTGAAAAAAAATATTGCACAGGCTCTGAATATCTCAAGTGATGAAAGCGATGTCGTACTAAATGTAAGTAAACGGTTTCGTCTACTGTCTGTTAATCTTTGTTACAATTTATAAGTATTTTTGTTTTAATAACATTAAAATATACTCAAACCTATTTTCGTGCGGGAAAGGAGACCGCATAAAAAATATTATGAAACTTCATCAATTGCATTGTTTGCAACACGTCTGAATTTTTTCTATACCGCTTAAAAATAGCACGAAAAGAGCGCATAAAAAGGTTTGACTGTAAATATTACATTATACCATGTTCGCTCCCAAGGTAGAGTGTATGGATCTCCGCAATGTGAAGACGTTGAGACAGGTTATTTTTTCGTGATAATTATTTGTCAGACAATTGCCCAACCTAATGGTGATTCAGCCTTGCATTTTTAGATTTTGATAAATGCGGCAGATGTAGGAATTAAATCGGCATTCCTCGGATTCTTAGGCGCGTACGTTAACCTCTGCTTCCGGGGATTAAAATATAATAAACAATGAATTGAATTTTTGATATCTATTAATTATTCACCATTATTTTTAATTTTAGTATACTTTTTAAGCGGTATTACGTGGAATGTACTGAACGAGGGATTTGAATTTTTGATATTAAACTCTGAAAAATGCAGGAAATACGAAAGCAATCTTTGATTGTCGTCTAAAATTCATTCTGCTCGCTTCATTAGACAGTGTATATCCGCGTTCTCAACTTGCTCCATGTCGTGTGTTAAAATAAGCGTGTTTAGTTGAACCAAAATTTAATCGTATGTGTCGATAGTAAAAAAACAACTTGAAGCTAATATTGTTAAAGTTTTTTGTGTTTATAGTAAGATCTAAAACAACACGCTGTATGTTGGCTTAGATGGCGTGATGGTGGCTGCGTGCCGAAGGAATTCATTCGATTCCCGGCGGTTCCACGTGGTATTTTGGTCCAACTGGTGAGATCATGCCATCGCACAGACTCATAACATCTATTCAACAGTGAAGACGCTGTCAATCTAAATTTCGCGGTTAGCATGGGGTAATAACAACAATTCCATGGTCATTAATGTACACCGATAGCTTATAGTTCATATCGTGCTTTGGACACTTGACTTACTATACGGAAGGTTTCGTATTCAATTCCCAATTTAAATAATATCTTCACTGTATACTAGGATATTTGGTATAATGTAGTGCATAGATAGATAAATCGTTCGCTTGCCACTGAGACCTCATATCTCGAAATTTTACGAAAACCCGCTTTAACGCTATTTATTAGCAAATGGTTAAAACTATCATTGCTCGAAACTCTATAATAAATAAGTGTGTTGAGAACAATTGCCATATGAAAGCTTTAATAAATATTTGCTAATGAATGGCGTTAAAAAAAATTAGTAAAATATTTATATTTATATATCTTGGCGGTAATCTGTCGATGTATTATAGTATTTACACTACGTGAAGATTTATTGATAGATTTTACTCACAAGGATTATTGTCAGCAATTCGTTATACATATTGGATTTCATATATATTTTTTAGTTCTCTTGATATTATTATAGCTGTAAAATTGGATATTACGGATATCATTTTTAAACTATATCCACTTTGACAGCGGAGTGTATGAATGTACACAGTATGAAATCTTTTTACTAGTGGTTTTCCACGACATTTGGTTGTCAGCTATCTGCTTAAATCGATTTTTTGCTACATTTTTGGATTAAAAAAGGGATTCAAACTCGGAAGCCCACATGCTTATTATTCGGCCACAGGCGGGAAACAGATACTCATAGATCATATAATTATTTTTTATGAATATTACTTGCTGTGAACGTTCTTATGCTCCACTTAAGAGAGACATTTAAGGTTTATTATTTTGTTATTATCCAGTATTATAACGGCTTATAAATTAAAACAAGATAACTATTTTGTTGCTATCTTGAAAAATAATTTGAAACATCTACCATCATTGTGATTACTAACCTTTTGGTTACGGAAATTCGACATGATATTATCTCTTGTTACGTTACGCCACAATTCATGTCGTTATTGAAGAAAGTATTGGATATGTTATTAATGATTTTTTGAGTATTGCACGTGTCGCCTTTTTACATTTAATTCTCCTTCCATTGTATTAATTTACGTAGAATCGTGATATTTGTACATAATATATATATATACTTTCTATTAATTGATATCGAACGTCATTGAGTCCACACATTGACAAAAAATAGAATAGAAAATACATTTAATAGAGTGTGCGAATCTGCATATGATGATGTACCTAAAACGTACAAAACCCCACACTTTACATACTTAAATCGCGTATAATTATCACAATATTTTCCAAACTGAATTAAATCCAACTATATAATATCAAGTTTACGTAAGTCCAAATTATTAATATATTTTTAAAATACTGCATCAAAGGAGTCGCTTCAAGTTTTTTAATTCATCATGGCTTATAGATTATGTCATTTAACAATACCTCAAACCTTGCATTTAAAAAGATACGATAAAACAGCATTGTTCTCAGTTTGGCATCCAGTGGATTTAACGTCGTTTGATGTAAATCAACACATTTTGTTAAATTTTGTGTAAAATCTGGCATACAACCAAAAGTGGTAGGACATAACTGTATTGTAAGTCGAACGATGGCTGTGGCTATAAAAACATGCATGATAATATATTACATATGTGATAACTTTAATGACTACATTTTTCGAGGAGTGGTGTTTTTTTTTTCTTTAAGGGGGTAAGTGAGTGTTATAAGTTTGAGAATAACTGCTTTAATGTAATGTAACTATGCGTGAGTTCTAGTAGCCATGTAAGTGGGCACGATTTCGACTAGTGTGTATTTATTACATGATCTAACGTCGGTTGTAATTTGTATTTTCGTATAGACCGGCGAATGTCTATTCAACCGTCTGCTCATTCATCTATCTCTCTATTCGAATGTCCGCACAGGGCCGCATTTAGAATTACACCGGCCCATTTACAAATATAATATATCTGTCTCAACGCATAATAATAGGTATCGATTGCAAATAGATTTAGGTACAATTTATAGTGGCTGTTTTGTTGGAAATAGTTGAAAATACACAATGAAAACATGTTGTGGAATGTAGATGGTAACAAACGCCAAATGTCAATAAAAATATACAATATATGAATTCCCAAAATACGAGAACTTATTCTTTCTAATATATATTACGACAATTGGTTGTTTTGGTCACTCCCTAAAAGTATATTCGTGAAAAGATTACTTAAAATTAGCTTTACTTCAGTGAACTTCTATGGGGTGTAATTAAATTTACAGAAATATTTCGCAAGTATTGCTTATGAGGTATTTCATAAAAATCCAACACTAAATACAAATAAAAAATCCGCGTGAAACAAATATGTAGTACAGTGATGGAGAACCTTTTGAGCTCAGTGTGATTGAACAATTTTTTTTCAACTTGGTTGCCGTGTCCCATCTAGAAATATCTATAGTTGTGTGATTTTATTATTAACCATCGGTTGCATCGGTCTGCCATGAACGCATCCGATCACATGTAGTACATGCAAAGACGTATGTAAGATGCAACCCGAAGCGCAAACAAGGTTAGCGTAGTGCGTTCTGCCAGTTTTTAGCCGAAGACCGTACGTAAATAATGCGTCTCATAGTTCGCCATCACTGATGTAGTATGAAAAAAAACTACTGAAATATTGACAGCATAATAATTAAAATATCGCTGATGATTTGCAATGATACCATAACCCGATAACCGCCATTTATCAGAAAACGGATTTTCAAATTAGAGTTTCAAATATTCCACTGATAATAATAATAATATCGAAATTGAAAGTAAAAAGTAAATAAAAAAGGCAATGTAATATTGTACTAAAAAGTCAACGGCATCCGAATAAATAACTAAATATTGGTATTTTTTGGGTTATGGCAGTATTTCATTTAATGAGAGATATTGTCAGTTCCACTTCAACATTTTGTATACACGACTGTTGTTTTTTGACCGTTGTTTTAATATTAAATCAGTGATTGCTTAAATAATATTAATTGATATCCAAGTACGGTCCTGCAATAGTTGCAGACTAGAGGAAACGTCGGTCAACCTCTTATTCAAGGTCTGAATATTGTTTATTTGACTGGACACTCACGCATACCTACACGCATCGCTTAAAAACGTCATGAATTTTCAACATTTTTTTTTATTCCACTCGAGCCGACTAGTGTAGGGCGATATTTACTATAATATCATTAATTAGTTTTGAAGATTTTTTTTTTTTTTTAATAATGTACACCAAATGGATGAAACGCGTATCGCAATGAAGAATAAAACAACGTGTTGGAAGAAAAATCAAAGCACAAACAGATATATTATATATTTTGTAAATCTCAGGCAGTCGATTTAATAACGTGCTTAATTCAAATATATATATATTGGATAAAGGAAAAAGGACGTCACTCTCAGATTTACTGGTTAAGTTAGTAAAGAAAAGCCAATAAATTGATGTGGTGGAAGTCATTTTTTGTAGTCGCAAAACTGGCAGGCCCTCCTTATTCAAACTTAAAAGCTTAATTCAGATACTCATTCGGTATTTGAAGCTTACATACTTTTGTAAGAACGTATCTTAAAATTTATACATTGCGATAGAAGAAAAAAAGCTTTTTTCTTTTTGAAATTCGAATTCCGAAAAAAATTAAGACGAATTTCGATTCTTGAATTTTCACGTCCAAAAATTTCGAGACGAATTAACGACAGTAGAAATCTCGAAGATAGAGCGAGACCTAAAAACAAACCTCCGATTTTCGATATAATTACGAAAAAAATCCGGAAAATTTTGGAATTCCCAACAAAATCCGTGTTTTCGAATTCCAACTACCGAATTCCGAGAATGTTGAAATACGAATTTCGTTGCTTTTTTTTTATTTTCTCTAAATTTTCGATTATTAATCTCTTTTCTTTTCTATAGTTGATATTGTATATAGTGAACTTTTTTATACTATTGTAGATGGCCTACAAAAAGATGGTTCACTTTCAATAATTCAAGCATTGACATAAATCTATCATGATGCATTGTCACAAAAAAGAAAAGACGTTTATTGTACTACAATAGATAGATATATTATGATGTGGAAATTTATTAATTCTAAACAAAAATTAAGTATAGTGGGATGGGATGCATTTAATATTTATGTATGAACGCCTTTTTTTGCACGGGTTTTTTTTAACAGTGTTCTTTGAAACGCAGGAAAAGCGTAAAAAGAGAATTGGTTGTATTGATGTGTGTACTTTTGTACTGTTTTTATATTGATCCCTAATGAATCGGATTGTTCATTCTATAGAGGGCAAAATTATTAAATTTAAATTCGAATGTAATGAATGCAATAAAAAATCCATTCGTTTGTATGTAAATGTGGTTCAAACGTTTATAAACAATGCATTTTTAATGCACTTTTCCATTGCAATTTAGCTGATTCTATGTGGGAAAATATTTTGAATGTGATAACGGTTACAATTTTTAAAAGGGGTATGTATACATGCATGTGATGTGATGTCCAAATATGCATTTTTAAAGTGTTAGTTGTTGGTCAATCGTTTAATGAACTGGACGATTAGTTGTCTTTTATATTTATTAACCCTGTGAGCAGTATGGACGTACGTGTATGTTCGTGGTTGACGCCTTGTTTTCAAAGCCGTTCTTTTGTTTTTTAATATAATGCCATAATGAATGAATAATATATAGGTCTATTGATGGTGTGTGGAAGTCGTTACAATTATATTATGTATTTTAGGCTAGAAAAAAATACGGAAACATTACAAAAAAATGAGTAAAAAAAGTTGAGTTCAGCATTAAGCAAATCCCTTATGCTCTTTCGATGATTATTATGTTTTATAAATAAAGGAAAGATTTATTATATTGTTGTTCACAGAAACACATAAAATGATACATAAATCAGTGCTGTGCGTTCAAATTCGTTCTCAAGTGGTCCTTTGATTCCGAAATGGGAGCGGCCACATGTGATAACGTTATACATACTCTTGCCAATTTGGAATATTTTTTTTTTATTCATTATTGGAAACTAGAAGAGTATTGTTTACAAATCGGCATATCCAATTCGATTGATTTTATGATATTAGTTGAATAAAATAACTCACTAATAAAAGGGTTAAATATATGAATTTTGGTGTAAAGATTCAAAAAAAATTGTGTTGAAAATGTTATTATTGTGGCGATTTCATTAAACATATGCATCAGTCACTCTTCGTGTAATATTATATAATGCATAGATTTCAATAATAAATTATAGTACATATATCGTGTTTAAAGAATCCCAAATCAAGTGGCTATATTTGCATGTTATATTATACACTTGTAATTGTATGTTAACAATGCATAGCCAGGGTGCAAAATGCACTTCTCGAGTGACGCAGGCGGTGAACAATGGTGGGTTTTCGAGGGGCGTATGCATTAGGAGAGCTGCACCAGTACTGCATTTCTGCAGCCGGCGTATTTGGGTCAAGAGTCACTTCGCCACCACAACAATTGGTGCACTCTTCAGCTATTTAGGAGTAGAAAAGTCAGTATATTTGGGTCCGCCTCTCCCAGGAATAATTCGCGTTTCAGTTTTAAAGTTTAACAAGAATTATGAACAGAATAATTGTATGTTTTTGGTACTGACACATTATTTTAGTACATATACGTATGTCTCCCCGGTAGCGTAGTAAGTAGCGTGTCCGCCTAGCAATCCGTGGAATCCGAGATCGATGGGGATCTGTCGGATTTTAAAAACCCGAAAATGCAGGACTGGATGCCCATTGGGGTGAGTAATTGTCTGACATACAATTCTCGTGAAAAATAATCTATCAAGATTTCATATACTCCTCTTTCGGAGTGGATATCTTCACACTGTGTAGATCCATATGCTCCACGTTGGGAGCGAACATAGTAAAAAAAAACAACAACAAAATCATATATCTTACGGCAAGCAAGAAGTTATCTTCTCAACAAGGCTAAATATTAACAGGACTAACCAAACCTAATCTAACCCAACCAAGATCTTGGGAAGCTGCTCCTGGCACACTTCCGGCACTTTGTTCGTTACGTCCGTTAGACCACGGTATACGCTCGCATAATGGGTGTGGAGACGTGGCGGGTGTAAAGCAAGTACATATACGTATTTACAGTAAATTATTTGTCTTCCAGGTAGCCGATAAGTTAGCATGCGTTATCGAGGTATTCGGGGAATCCGCCTTCAATTGCCTCATCTCCTGATTTTATTTTAAATCCGAAAAATTAATGCCGGCCTTGTTAAAAAGTGACAATCCATTTAAAATGTGGAATACTAACTATATTATAGAAAACTATCTATCTTATACTAAGGAGCCACGATAGCAGAGCGTCGGTGGCAGAGATGTAACACGTTGTCGTGCTGCCGAACTTGCTTACTTGATCACTCACCTATTTATTACTAGTTTGCATCTCTGTTGCCGACGCTCTGATGCCGTAGAATATATTGTAGCCTCAGCCTAAGTCACATTTTCAAGTTATAAATTCAAACAATCGATACAACAATTAAAAAATAAACCGCTGGTTCACGACAACAAACAATAGTTCATTGTTTTACGATAAAGAAATATCAGTCCTTACAAGGCAATAATGGTACTTTTATAATCGTATGTGAACGAAGCTTCTTCAAAATAAATATTCTTTTAAAGCGGGTGGTCATATTATACTCCATATGGAATCGGTAATTTATTTGTATTTCCACACACTGTATTTTTATACATTTTTAATCCATATCACTGTGTGTGCACTTATGAATTCGAGTCGGTAATTCGACAGATGCGACCTTCAATGTGGAGTACACTTAAAATTTTCAAACGAATGATTATAAAAAAAATGAATATTGATTTTTCCAATTTTTTTTTTCAACATCTGCCCTTGACATTACGAATAGCCATTGGGTTGTATTTTTCGTTCAGTATTTTTATCCCTCCACATCAGTTCGATTGTCTTTATAATATTACAGTAAAACAATACCTCGTACACCACATACCAATTTTTTACGGGAATTGAAATAAGCTCACAATATTTTTTCATCAATTTTTATGTATTTTTCATGTTACTACTAAATTAGTCTTCTCATAGCGTAGACGTTAGCGTGCGTGTCTAGCAATCCAGGGAATGTGGGCTCGATTCCCACATCTGTCGAATTTTTAATAATCCAAAAATACAAGACTGTGTGCCTATTGGATTGAAAAATTGTCTGACAAACAATTCGCATGAAAAATAATCTGTAAAGATGTATTCACATTGCAGAGATCCATATAATCCACTTTTGGGGTGGATATCTTCATACTGTGTAGGTCTATATGCTCCACTTTGGAATCCAAACATGGTATAAAAAAAATAAATAATATTTTTGAATATTGTAATTAAAAAAAATCATATTGATGAAGTAGAAATTTTCATCTCTTCTATTTATTTTGACGTGAGGTATACAAGGTATTGCTTTATCATGAGCGATATCAGTTAAAATAACTAAAAAACTGATAAAACAATACCACATAACATTTTTTTTACAGGGAATGAAATACCATATATTCACTATCACGACGTATGATTTAATGAAAATTATTTCACCATAAGAAAATACTATTTTTATAGTGCAGAACTGTAGAAAGGCTAAATGAAAGTTTGATGAAACCGCATCGGTTATTGATATCTTCCGAACGAGTGAGAGCGAGTATAGATTGATGTTTTTTTATAAATCTCTAAAATAGAATCTGTCGAACTCAATGGACAAGCCTTCTTTTTTTTTCGATTTTTGAAAATATTCTCTACATTTACTATTGGTTCTTTTAAAATGATTTAATTTTTTTGATATGTATAATAAATGCATTTTTTTGTTTGTTATTACCTTGAATTAATGATTTGCCATATTCACAAAAAGTAATCTTTGATTAATTAACATACTTGGTAGACACTCTCTTTTTCCTTCTGTCTATACATATTTGTTGTAATTCTTTCTTTTATTTGTTTTTGATATTTTCGTCATAACTATATGTATTAATATCGTATTGTTAACGTATTAAACTTGTAATTTGTAACGTTACAACATGTAATAAATAAATGACGTCACCGTCAATATTTCAAAATAGCTTTTATTCAATAATCACAATGTATACAACTCCATTCACGTTCTAAGAGAAGGGTGTAAGCTGAAAATGGCGAATTAGTGTCCAAATTTAGCTTTAATGTTTGAAAAAGGGATGGCTTGTGAAATTCGAGACCAGGAAAAAGGGTAACCAGACAACTGCACGCATGACAGCTGCGCACATGTCAAGTGCTCACATGGCATCTGCGCACACATTGAACTACTCACACTAACACATAAATTAACATTAATACATTTTATACTTCATTTATGTAATTATAGTATAGGTAGATTTTTATTGTACTCGTTAAAAAATGTTTTGAGGTAATGAGTATTTTGCGATTACACTTAATTTACGTAATTAAAGTAAAGGTATAGTTTTGTATTTTATTTTAAATACTTACTTACTAACAAATGAATAAGTTTGAGATAATGGTGTTTTGAGATTTTATTATAAATATCTCTGTATGGGTAATAATAAAACTTTTTTTTATCTAATAACACTTGTGAGTACTTGTCATGTGTGCAGTTGTCATGGAATCGGAAAAAGGCCCTCCGCCTAATCAATTTTATTGATTCTTCTTAATTTTTTTATTAAATTAATATCATATTAAGTAAATAAATTTCCAGTTTTAGTCTTCAGCCACTTCAAGTTTGTTTCTATGTAATGTTTTAACTTTGGTTCAAAATCATCAAATAAACGTTTCTTGTGCCTTCTCTAAAATTTGTTATATATTTCTTAAGTCCTTTTTCTGTTCTACAGTCGATTATATTTTCTATAATTCGTATTGTACGGGCCCCTCTTCCTTCCAGTATTAAAATGTATAATCGAGAGTGCATTGCAGTTGAATTAACTGTCTTTTACGTTAACGTGACGTTAACAGAAAAGGTAAAGGTTAGTATGGTGTTATTTTGATTCAAATTACCATATCCTTCATATGAGAATTGCTACATTCTCTCTCTCCCCAGTATTTACTCCACGAGTGGAAATCTGAAGAAGAAGAAGGAGACAATTATGGTGTATAACATCGCAAAACATCACATTAAAATGTTTTCGTTGCCTAGTGGCGTACGTGATCGGTGGGCTTGACATGCCCGTGAGACAATCCAGGTTCATAAAAAGGGACTCGAGGGGCATATTAAATTTTATTGACTTGAATGCAATGGAAATAACATAAGTAATTTTATTGCTCAGACGATTGGCGAAGTAGTTAGGTATAGAATTGCGCCTCTTGGACGATTAGAATTCGTGTAAACTGTTAGAGAGAATCACAACCTATGGCATGCGAGCGTTTTTTCAACCAAATAAAGCTTTTTTTTACCATCTTCATTCCAAAAGTAAAGCATATCGATGTCTAAAAGCTCCATTTTTGACAACGTACATCAGAGTATAAAAACTGATTATTTTATGACCTTTGAAATAAATTATTTTTAGAGGTAATTAGTAACCAG
>JAGVSQ010006156.1:0-16743 GCA_022683975.1 Rhyacophila evoluta
TTGGCATGACTACTGGCAGGATAGTCCTGCATTTAGGAATGAAAAACAGCTAATGTTCCCGATTTCTTAGGTAGTCATTAGGGACATACAGGCCAACATTAGCAAGAGCGGCAGAGTTATCAATATGACCACTCGTAAGTCGAAAAAATGCGTAATCTGCAAGTTATAAATCAGTACACCCAGTAATTAATTTTTGTGCATTGAAGATAATTTCAAAAGTATTTTATTAATTATTTTAGGAATATTTGGGGGGACGCAAAAAAACTTTTCTAACTGGGGCGTCTCCTACCCAAGGCTCGATAATGTAAGAAGTGAATCTTGCTTTAATTAATAAAAACATTGTTGAATCCTACAGGATTGTAATATATCTTTTGGTGAAAAAGGGTAGGATAATAATTAGATGTACGAAATTCACAAAGAGTGAAATGAGTGAGTTGCCAAGCATTAAAACCATTAGACAAAATAGGCAGTACAGAAAAAAACGAGAAAGGATGCGTTCCAAAGAACTATGGTCACCTTATTGGAAAGCCATTAAAGCTATAAATAATTACTGGTTTAATAGCAAAGTTTCCACTGAAGTTTCGACCAGAGACATTTTCAACTGAATATATTTTTAAATATGTAAAATTAGTTATAATTAACTAACTACGTACTACACAAATTATTTAGTAATTACCTTATTCTCAAAAAAACGATTTTAATGATTACAGATCGCTGTCTTTTGGCCTGATTCGTTAATAGGTCGTTTTTTACTTTACGTTGGTGGGTGTTTGTGACATGGTAATATAATTATAAATAAATAACTAATAAATGTCACAGACTATACTGAAATTTGAATGCTTTTATTCAGTGGTGAATTTATTGACAAAAGCATATAGAACTACGTAAGCGTCGATCGTAATTTCTCGTGTGTTGGTATAATATTGTTGCAAAATGCCATGTAAGATAGCTGGCTTGTAAGTTGGGCACTGGTTTTTCGCTGTAAAAATAAAAATATGTGGGATTTGAACTCTCGACCTCTCGTTACCCAGGCTATGCAAAAGCCGCTCGCCCCCGTTTCCAGCACGACACGTACATGTAGGAAAGTTACTTGAGTCAACAGAATTGACAAAAACAGCTTCAATATTTTAAGCTGTCTCTATATTCAAATTATGTTTTTTACGTTGTCAATATGTAATATAGCTTGGATATTAGGTTAAGATTAACGATTCGTGTAGTTTATTTATTTATTTAATACGTTTAGAATATTACAAATCATAATTTCAAGACGTTTATAACATGTTATAAAAATACCTTTATTTAAAAGAAAACATACAAAAAGAAAGATACATAATTCAACAATGCTTTAAAAACAAAATAAATATAAGTTAAGAGAGAATTTGAGAAACAAAATAAGTGTTTATTGGAAAAGGTAGGTAAGTATATTTCATAGCTTAAACTACTATATATTTTCGAATTATAAATTACTCTTTCAAGTATTTGTTTATCCAAATCGATCATAGACGTATATATAATATATTATGCATACAAGAATACACAACCCAGTTCAACCAAGGATAGGAGGTGGTTTGTATGAGTTAGGTTAGGTTAAGTACGCTTAGGTTTCACCATTGGTTGAAGAAGAACTAAAAAAGTATTATTACATTATGTAAAAGTATTATTCAAGAATCCATTCGTTGTAGAAAAAATGGCTGGCAAAAATATAGTACGATAAATTTGCGATAATTGTCATCAAGTTAGGTTAGGTTAGGTTAGTGTCATAATAAGTGTCGAATTAGAAACAAAGCTGAATATTAACTGGAAAGAATTTTTCACATACAATGATCAAGGGAGTATGGTGCTATGAAGCAGAAACGCGGTTGCCTCAGGCGGCATCAAATAAGAGGCGCCGAGGAAGCGAAATTAATGCAAATGTTCCGAACGCACGAACCATACGGAGCGCAAAATATTATTGTGAGGCGGCGAAATTATCTTGGAGGCGCAATATTTTTGAATTATCCAACCTACTACCTCAGGAAGTAGTTAATACTTAATAATAATAATAAGTAGTTAATTACGAACAAAAATTCTGGGTAATAAATGTACGAAAGTAAAAATTTCAAGATAGGACGGGAGTGACGTAAAAAACGAGAAAGCAGATTTTTGTAAAGACTTGCATCATACTGAGAAATCTACCACACAGTCCTGACAATGATTACTGAGATATAATAATTTGGATTGTACATCTTAAATTAACGTAAACTTTATTTATTTAGGAGTGGGTTTAGTTGACGAATGTAAACAGGTGAAGTGTTATCCCACGCGGTATTTCGCACGACACTGCCTCGAACCGAGCTGCCCTCGCCACGGCGTGGAAGGACTTAACTGTTAAACAGCTGTTTGACTCTTCTATGCAACTTCTTAATGCATTAAATTCAAGACGAAAAGCCAATTTTTTTAATTGATTCTTAATTATAACGCCCATGAACAATGGCCCCAGAAACTTACAAAGTGCTTCAAAAACAATATATTTCAGTAAAAATATCAAGGATCACAAGCTGAAGTCACAACAAACATGTTTTAAACATTTAAACAAGAAATACCTTTTTGGAGTGCATGTTTACTGTAGTTTTAAACCAACGAAGACTATTATATGTATTTTTTATTATGTTAGTTAGTTATTAGTTATGTATTTTTTTATCATGTTAGTTATTAGTTATGCATGGTCTAGACGAGAATTCTACCACTATTGCTAATTATTGTGTACCTGATAATTATTTGAAGGATAAAGAACAATTTTCAGAGCCGACCTACTACTAGTAATGCTAATACGGAGGGGTGTATTTAACGAAATTGTTCCGGTTTTTGTTATCATCCACTTGAGTATAGATAGATGTTATTTTATAAGTTTCTGAAAAAAGATTTGTCTAACTGTTTTGGAAGGTTCTTTTTCTTTTCTTTCTTGAATTCTCTCATTAATTTTATCTTTGACTACTATTATTTCATCTGTTTTTCGATATGTTTTTTTTATATGATGAGTTTTGAGAAAATTGTGTGTATGTGCGAATGCCATTAACTTGTAATGTCGCATGTTTTCAGCATGTTAAATAAACAATTTATAGGAAATAAAATCCCAGTCGGTTTTAGCTAATCATTGTAAAAGTAATTTGTTAAGATAGATATTCTAACTGAGAATTTTTAGTGGCTTCTCCTTGAAGCACATTTATGAAATACTTTCACTCCTGTCCTGCAGTTTTGCGTTTGAAAAAAATCGATAAATGTGAGAAACGAACCCGCATTCCCTAGATTGCAAGGCACGCACGCTAACATCTATCTACACTACCTACTGTTGTGTATGCTGTTACAAAAAATAAACAAAAAAAAATGAAGGAGCAGGGTAGAGAGAATCCTTTTCACAAGGACGCTTCCTACTTACGGCGCAGCAATGAGTATTGGAATATTATATTTGTCTGCTATTGTGTTTAATTTAGATTTTCGGCTATAGAGGTACCAATTAATAAATAAAAGTATAGTTTTGTACCCTTCGATAATGTTGTGATAAAGCCTGGAGGAAATAAAATTTTATTTTTTTATGTAATTTAATTTGATAAGTTTAGATGTTATAACGTGATATTATTAAGCGATGTTGTTTGATTGTGTATTGTTGTAGTTATGCATATATTATTGGGTCAATTGTATAGTTTGGAACGGTTAATCCGTCACGAATATACAGTTCAAGTTTTCACCTGGCCGACACATTTTGGATGATTGAAGTGACTCTCGTATCCATAGCAACAAAACAAAGGTAAGCAAGCTACGCCGTTGTTTTGGGATATACAGTTAGTTGCTATGGAAGATGGCAAAAGAGCGCTGAAGAAGGCCAGTGCCGAATTCATGTATCGGAAGAGCGCCGAGCCATTTCTAATTTTTAAATTCTAACCGTTTTTCAGTGATTGAGGTTAAGTGAATGACATTAATGTGAAATTTGGCTTAGATTACCTTGTGGTTACGACGGTAATGAATCGACTACAGTGTGATTACTAGCGCATACTCGCGTTACAATATTTAAATAAATTTACTTAATTTAATCAATTTTTTGCAATTCTGCGGAATTTTAACATTACATATATTAAAAACACAACTGTTCCAATACTAATAATTAATTAATGTATTTATATTCTATTTTACCATGTCCACTCCCAAACTGAAGCATATGGATCCACACAGTGTGAAGATATCAACTCCGAAAGTGAACTATATGGATATCCGCAATTTGAAGACGTCTTGAAATATTATTTTTCACAAGAACTGCTTGTCAGCTTGCTCAATTAGCATCCAGTCCTGCATTTTTGGATTGTTAAAATCCGGTAAATGGTGAATTGAGCCCGCATTTAACGGATTGCTAGGCGCGCACGCTACCAATTACATTACCGGGAGACAGTTTAATTATTACTTCCCATTTTAATTAATATTTCATAAATTTAATTTCAATAAAATGAATTTCTTTCAACAACAAACTATAGATGGCAGTTGAGACAAGGTCAGTAAATAAATTATTTAGATTTTTTTGGCACGCAGAAGTATCTATTGTGTTTTCGTTATGGTACAGTAATCGATTAATACTTTACATTTCAAGGCCTGTTATGTCTTCTTGCAAGTTATGTAAGAGTATAATGCGGCGTGCCAAACGCGATACGCTCTTCAAATACCAGAAGTGTCTTAGGGGCACACTGTCGAGATATCGGTTGGCGTCATTTTATCATCAAGCCTTGTGAAAAGAAACCATATCGATTGCCGGAAAATATTCATCGTTAAAATCATATTGCATGGTCTGACCGACTTTTGAATCGATTGCAGAAAATTTTTCATTTCAATCGATGTATGGAAACGATCCCTGGGGACGTGATTCGTATCATGCGATTTGCTGCATAAGTATTTAAGGGATATTAAGCCGTCAGAGTTAAAAAAAAAGTATTGTGGCCAGTTAAGAAGGAAGGAAGTCCTATGATATTGATTGATAGTAAATTGATTTTAAATTAAAACACATTTGAAATTTAATAAGGTTATTTGGTATCCAGGTATTGATTTTGTTAATTTTTAGGTTATATGTACAAAAAAGACTAGAAATAATTCAGGTGGATAAAGATGCTGAAAGCTGAAAGGTATGATCTATATCTGTTCTCTAAAACATGTGCTTGCTTGTCTGTCACAAGAGATCATTCCAAGTATTTAGCGATGTGATATTTGCAGTGTCATTTTGATTATTATTTTAAACCAACTCTGTAGCGTAAAGGTTAGCATGCACGCCTCGCAATCCGAAGAACGCAGGTTAGATTCCTACATCTGCTGAATTAAAAAAAAATGTAGGACTGAGTGCTCATTGGATTGAGTCAAACAATTCTTTTAAAAATAATCTGTCAAGACGTCTTCACATTGCGGAGATCGATATACTCTACCTTCAGAATGGATGTTTTCACGCTCTGTAGATCCATACGCTCCACTTTCGGAGTAAACATGGTAGATGGATAGTATAGTTATTTGACTTTTAACATCGTCAGAAGCAAAAGAACGGGATTAAAGCGATTCACCAATTATTTCCTAATATGTGGTTCAAATTGGTGATGGCCGATGATAACGAAGAGACTAAAATATTATATAATATAAAGCCAAATTGAAATAATTTTTTAATAAAAGGGCGAATAGAATTAATTGAAATGCATTAAAAACAAATCTATTCCGGGAAATGTTGGGTAATAAAAATAGTATGGATATATGAAAATAGTAAACGTATTGTGGGTGAATTAGTTTGATCCTGTCAAGATTTTAAACTAACAAAATTTATTTCCTATTCTAGAAATACTAACCACAAAAAAGTAAATTTAAAACAAAATCTGAAAGGTGAAGAATGCAATAAATTGTAGATACGGTTATATATATTATGGTTAGAAATAGTAATACAAAAGTATAATGCCAAATAATAGCAGAGACGGTATTGTTTGCCTATTTCAGTACAGCTAATCAGTGCCGCGGCGTGGGTAGAAAGCACCCTTATGCAAAAAGTATTTTTTAATTATCTGTTAATATATTTTAACTGGTTTATAACTTGTACAGGTTTAACTTTCTGCTTATTTAAAAGAATTTTATAAAATCAATCAATATATGTATAATACGCTTGTTTCGAATATGAAAATATTATTGCACGTAAAAAACACCAGTGTTTTTATTATAAAAAGGCGACTATCATGTTCAGGCGCCCTTGTACGCTTCACAATCTGTGATACTGCGCGGCCCTGCAGTCAATACAATTATTCAAGCAAATGTTTGTATCAAAATATTTGTTTTGAATTAGTTGATTGTTCATGTTGATTATTGTTTAGCTTTGTACACAGTGGACTAATAGTACTGATGTCAATTTATTAAAATAATACATGTGCTATGTCAAAGTTTGGATGACGCTTAATGATTGAAAAAGTAACTGCGATATTGAGAGAATTGAAATGTGTTAATATAAATACAGGTTAAATGTCTTCATAACGAATACCCAAGTAGCGGTATTTCCATTATAACAAATATTTTTCATCGTCCCGAAAAAACGTTCATATAATTCGTGATAATATGTTTCCTTTTTCTCAAGGGATTTGGACTACACTGCAATATAATCCAACCTGACCTCACATAACTTAACTTAACCCAATCTAACCTTGCCTAACCAAATTTAACTCATAATGAATTTCTTGAAAAATACATCGCGACTAAGGACTTTGGAAGTCGGTGGTCCAGTATTTTGAAGTGTATATTATTTCCGTATGCGTTAATTGCATTCCATAACTCAGTGGTTTCTATCTAAATCCTAGTTCAGTGATTCTTAAGCTTATTTCTCTCAGCGTTTTCCTTTGAGAAGTATTTTTTAACGTCTCTCGTCAAATATTTATTATGATGCATGAATTATAATCACTGTCTGAATTTTATGTGTGTAATATTTACATGCACATATTTTTGCTGTTCTGGAGATCAAGGTCCTATGTAAATTGAAACTGGGTTTGTTAATTTCTCAAGTCTTGTATTTCCTGTAATCTCGGAAGCCACTACCAACATCGCGTATTTTTATCAGTCACCGCTCTAGAATATAGGCTCTAAAACTTCTCTAATTATTGTGATTTTTTTTAATCACTGATTTGTTGTACAAAAAACTGGGTTGTTTTATGTTAGGTTAGGTCATATAAGATTGTGTTAGGTTAGGTTAGCTTGTTTAATTGTAGATGTTGAATTTGTTTATATATTTTTTAGTATATATGCATCGTATCGGTTTGCAAAATATGATGCATTGAAATACACATCATATTGACATTTCACGGAGTCAATGTTTGACAGCTCTGTCATGGAAGGAAACGTCGAGTCACGTAGAAAATATAACATTTAAATAAAGTTACGATGACTCGTAAAACTTCGGCCTTGAGAAACGACCGTCTAAAAATTTAATGCATTAGCAACACCGAACAATAAATATTAAAAGACTAATTGTAAACGTCATTGAAAATGGTGCAATTGCATTTTGCTTTTTAATAATAGTCTTTTCAAAGAAACGGAAAGGAGTGGGTTGCGATGGGAACCTGCTGTAAATTCAATGCCTTCCACAATTTTCCACTGTAAAGTTGTCAGAGATTCTAAAGTAAAAATATACATCTTGATTGTAATTGAACGGCATTGTAATATTTTGTAGTGTGCACTGTATTTTTACACATTTCTGTTAAAATTTAATTGATACTTCTGACATACCAGGAGATGTAATACCTTTAATACGATATTTTTCTTCCATTTAGATCGTTACTTGTAAAATTAGCCCTGCCTTCAGGCTGTATAAGGAGCCCTCCGTTTTGCAAAATTTTTATTATAATGGTCTCTTCACATGATTGTTTGGACAAAATAAGTATCCTTCCTTATCTTCAGTTCCTTAAGTGCTGGGTTACACTAACTCATGAAACATTTCTATCGAATAAAGCAAATTGTTTCTAGCTTTGTCAGAGCTTTTGGATACGCCTAGTTAAGAACAGATGTAAGGACAAGGTATGGCGAGAACATTAACTTTGGTAGTTATATTAAATTAAGTGAGTCTGGTAGTAACATTTAACTTTCCGATATAGTAACTCCCTCTTAAACTCTGTTTAGATGATGTAATTAGTTAGTCGAGTGATTAGTGATTCACTTACCACTAAATCTTGTAGTAACAGAAAAGTGTCCCAAGATAGTATATTAGTTAGTGAGTGACGTGGCAAACAGAGGAAAACATAGCAAATATATTTTGCTACTTGACTAAAGATAACGTGTTCAGACATGTCTAGCGGCTTGTTTAATATTTAGTAAAAGTTCGTGACGGGCGCTGCTAGATTGAAAAGTTAGAACAAAGTAGATGGACTAAATGATTATACTAAGCCACTCACTAAATTTGTCTGCACATACATATTTAGGTACTAAATTACTCTTTACCTGACTAGAATGTTGGCTGAATTTGAACTACGCTTTAGTATATTTCGTTTTCTGTTCTTGTTTAAAATATTTGTTACAAAATATTAGACATTAAGGTGCTTTATGTGTCAATGAATAATGAACAATTTAGACGATGACTTGTGGTTTTATTTATATTAATATCAGATAGCGGCCCTTGCTTAAATTTCTACGTTGCTAATGATATCACCACTATGATATTATAATATTAACATTTTGCCGTGGGCAGTAAAGAGATGCAGACTCCGATCTTGACATTTAACTTTCTGCTGATCGTACAATCTAAACGAGGTTTTGCCAAAACAAAGCACATAAAAGTACATAATGTGTTGCGGCCAATTTACAAAAGGCTGACATATTTATGCAAAGAACACTATCTTTCGACAGGAAGTGACGTAATCGCAATTCTTGGCTTGGCTGAGAAAGAAAAAACCACAAAACCGGTACGGTAATATCATTTAAGAAATATAACACGCGTTTCGTATCAAACAGTTCGAATTTATTGTTAAAAAGAACCCAAAGCAGGGACGGCAAAGAGAATTTCAACAAGTTTTTTCGAAAATAAGATAAAACGTGATGTATAATATTTTTCCTAGTCCCGGTATCTATAGTATCTACAATGTACAGGGTATTTCCGTGAAGCAGTAGATGTATAGATTAGTACATTTATATACATAAAATAATATTAGCTAAATATAAACACAGCATTATAATATTTATTCAGCAAGAAGAAATTGTAAAACATTAATATATGCAAATGAGTGATATAGAAATTTTGCTTGTTGATGGTTGTATGGGTCATTTATATAAGAATACGTACATATAAATACGAAGAATTCCGTTATTTTAGGATATGGTCAAGTTCGATTCTTTTGTGATCTTAGATGTGTAGCAGTGGAGCAGTTGCTCCAGGCGCATGAATCATGGAGGGTGCAAAATTAAGGGGGATAACATAGAAGACCAACAACATAATATTACTAAGCGAGAGCAAAAAAAAACAAATTTAGAATCGTCTGAAGGACGCGATAAATTTCTAATTTCGCTAGAAACAAGGGAGTGCGGTGATTTTACTTGCTCCAGGGCGCTGAATATGAAGTTACGCCATTGATATTTAGGCTATAAATTGTCATATATATATACGTATTCAAGTAAATGCCCAGAGCCTTGATACTTTTTATGCTTATTGCTGGGTATTTATTTGTGTATCGATTAACGTGCTAAGATTCCAAAGATAACAATCAAGTGTATTTTCATTATTTATAAATGAAAATTGGTTGGGTGACTATTCAATCTATGCCAAGTGTAATTGCTTCATAAAGTGGGCTGCAGCTTCTACTGATACTGAGAGATAAACGTATGACTTGAATTTGATTTATATTAACTATTCAGGGACGAGGTGAAAAAAACCATAGCGAAATTTTTGTATATCATTGATTTTTTAATGCTTTCCTTTTAGTTTCGATTTATCACTTGATCTTAGCGTATAATTAAATGTTTCATGTTACATATAGGTATCCATTATTGCTCTCTGTATATCGCGATGTATAATATTTGTGTTTTCTTATCGATTGTGTGGTTTTCCAAAATATAATTTAAGAAAACAATGCGTAGTGAAGCACTTGAAGGAGACGAATATTTGGTTGAATTAAATCGCATTTATTGATTATTAATATTATATAAATGCCATTAATTAATTAATTAATATATAAACGCCATTCTATGGCGATGCCAAGTATGTATAGAATTATATATATATATATTTATATCATGTGGCGCATCACCACTAATCCGAAAGTGGAGTATATGAAGACGTCTTGACTTGATTATTTTTTACGAGAATTGCCCAACCCGACGGGCATCCAGTCCTGCAGTTTTAGATTTTTAAAATCCGACAGATGGGGAATCGAGCCCGTATTCTTCGGATTGATTGGCCCGCACCAACTAAGCTACCGGGGAGATTATAAATTAATATTTGAATTAATTAGATGCTAACGTATTACAACGATATTAATAATTATCGAAAACGTCGTTTTATAATAGTAAATAATATTGTTTATGGCTATGTAATACGTGTGTAATATTGCTTATGGCTCTTTATGACCGCTAGTTTTTGCACGAACGGGGTCGAACGTTTCGTTCGCTCGCAAAGGTTGGCGGTCGGTGTAGTCCTCTACTGACCCAGAGCCGGCAGTCGCCTGCTACTGAGCCAGTGGGTCGCGACTTCATCACTGTATGCTACCTACCTATCCACATCTCGCGATATTATATCAACGAAGAAGGCACCGTTCGAAATTTAAACGATGTTTTTTTTTATTATTTATTTATTCAGCGATCGGATGTAAATTTTATTTGGCCATATTATGAATATACAAATAACATTATTTTTCATCGTTTGAATAATCATCATGATTTGATTATATTATTATGAAAGACGTAATTTTTTTTTAACTTACTTTAGTCTGTTCCGAATTTTAAGAATATTAATTTCCAAATTATGAAGACTTATTTTTTATAATATGACAGCCAGTCGATTAGTATTCATCCGTTTTTTAAATATTATATATCAATTAATAAACCACTACGTACTACATAAACTTGCGGCTTTCAGCTATCGACAAAACTGAATGTTAATATTATTTATTTTTTGTGTGAAGCTTTCATATTGAAATAAACAAAATAAATAATGAAGCACCTTCATATTTTGGACATTTAAATATTCCATATTCTGAACGGATAACATTTAAAAAATCTATATGGAAATTTACAAGTTTGAAAAAGTTTTGAGTATAAAAATAACATAAATTTTTTATTTTATTTTAAAAGATAACATCAATTTTATTGACAACTTTTCGTGTTCATAAATTAAGCTGTACAATAAAATGAATATTTATATTGTCTTCAACATTCTATTTAGATACAAATAATACGGTTTTGAATAATAAATTTGAATTTAAAACGAAAATGTTCTAAATTCAAAAGATGATGTTAACTTTTTAATAATATAATTTATTCGGCTATACAATTCGGCGTTCAGATGTAAATTTTATTTGGCCAGGTGATTTTGGAACAGTATTACTTTGATAATACGTTTATTTTCAATAAATTATGAAGCACACGTTGTATTACATAATATTTATTCTCACAACTATTTGTGGCGTAAATCTACAAGCCTCAATAACGCACGTTTAAATAAGTTTTTTTTTTATTATTTGATGATTTTAATGAAAGGCGTCATTTGGTGTTCATATGCTCCACTTTGGAAAGCAGATTAGGAAAAAAATGCGATTACATTTTTTGTATGTATTAGGGTTTTGATATCAACAATATTATTCTAACGGGGCTAAAATTGGGTTGAGTTAAGCAAAAAGGACCCAACTGACGTTTTTAGGTATTTCGAGTTATGAATGGGAACTAGTCGATAATACTATAAATCTAAAGAGATCATAGTACAATTCGGTATAGTTTTCGTTTTATTTTTATTATTTTCTTTTTGTTTAACAAGCAAATGTTCTAAATGTAATTTTTTGATATTATAAAGGAACTGACGGCAAAGTATTTATTACGCATAACAAGTGATCGAAGGAAGAACATTAATTTCGTGTTATTAAAAGGGACACTACTGAATTTTTTGAAGAAAACGTTTCTTGTGGGTTGGACAAGCAAACAAACGAAACCCAAGTTGCCTCTAATGAAATAATATCATTCTAACAATTATTCAGCCATTGTACAAGCTTGTATATCTTGGCGGTCGATGTTCGTCTGTTGTGCTGCGACTGATAATGGATATATAGAATAATATACAGTTGAATAAAACAGCACAATGTAATTTGCTGTGCAATTCAACGGGGTCTGTAGAAATTCTTATAGGCAATGACTCAATGTGAAATTGTTTTTAAAAAAATGTCGAAATATGAAATGGAATTTAAAAAAAACTTTCCACTTATCTATAGGTAGCTTTATGAGTGAAATAATTAGACCGTGGCTTTTGAATAATATTTTGAAACGTACCTACATTTTAATCTGAAAAGAAATCACACCCGATTCGACGCGATCGTGAATTAATTATGAAATTATTTATTTTGCAAATCGTGCAAATGCTCATAAATATTTGTGTGTAATTATATATTACTTTAACAGTTCATTTTTTATTTGTTTTTGTTTACACTGGCAAAATATCCCCATAACTTTTTAGATATAAAGAATATAGCCATAAATGATTATACAATATCTTCTAATTTTTTGAATTATCATATTGAAGGCATTTTAGAATTCGATTGTTCCGTTCGAAAATTATTTTCATTATAGCCTTTACTACCGCTGTCATTTTTATTAAGTTTTTTAATATTATGAATGTTAAACAAGTAAAGAAATTGTCTGATAATAAATTCTCGTTAAAAATGTACGGACATATTATACATATCCTCCATTGTAATCCTTATACTCCGGTAGTTGCTATGCTTCACTTTTAGAAATGATAAGTTGACAAATATTGTTGGCAATATTTGTTTACTGTCAGTATTGTAACACCGAAAACAATAAAATGTAAAAAAATCGACTTAATTATTTAACCTTGACTTGTAATGTTTTTTGAAATGTAACAAATACCATGTACACTACACACGTACTCATTTATTTGTGGTGTGGAATGTGAATAGATAAAGCTTTCTCGCATGTGTTATTTTGTAAGAGGCGAATAGCTTAATGTCAGCATGCATGCAGTTCTTCCTAATCTGTGTAATAACCTGATCAGCTATTTTAACCTGTCTGTCATGTGAGTGCTACAAAGAGGCTTCACTATTACTAAATATTTTTATTAATTTTTTAGCTATATTATATGAATACCATTAACCCTATTCGCACCAGTAGCCACATGCTTTATCTAGATTGAGGAAGCAGAACATAGCTATATTGAATGTGACGTAATATTTAAGTTGTATGGTAAATTTCGATGAGGAAAGATTGTACACAAATGTACTTGTATAATAGATCCAAATTTATAATTCAATAGTATATGAAACATTTGATGAATTATAAAATTTTGTTAATTGTTCAAGAGATATTGCATGGGACAATAATGATTAATATTTCGTCTTTTTTCGTGAGGCATTTAACGTCCGGATTAATTAATTAATTTCTTATTAATTTAATTGGTTTCAACAAAATAGTGTGGGTATTTGATTGGATTTCAATGCCAGACGGCCAAAGTCTCCTAAAAATGTAGAAAGCGCCATATTTGGTTTGACACATGTATGCTGAATAAATCGATTTCTGCCAAACGTCACCGATTCAATGTCAAACGTTTGACATTCAACGAAATTCGCGTAGGCAATAGGACAATTTAGAATGCATAAAGATAAAAGAGGGAAAAGACAATTATCAATCAAATGATACAATAACAAATTAGTTTTAGTGTTGTATTCCTTGATGCAATTTGTGTTAAATTTAGCGGAAAAACGATCACTCTACATTCTTACATTGTCATGTTTTTTTACCACTGGCACTATTCTTTTTTACTGTCAACACTGCTTCATGTATCTGCTATGGACCATAAGACATAATTTTAGATTACTGTGTTTTCTATGTGTTGATTTCATTCATATGTGCTTATTTTTTCTTAATTGATAATTTTATATTCTCGATCTGTGCTAAACACAGAATTGGTATATTATATCACGTAGCCGCACACAATATCAAAACATGAATACTAAATAGCGGATTTTTTTCATAAAATTAAATATCGACTTATAACAGATGTATTCATAAAAACGAAACTACATAATATGTGACTTTTTTGAAGTTTACTACACATTTTTGATTAGCTCTCAGGGTCTTTATTACAACTGAAAATATCACGCGCCAGACAATTAAATCTGTATTAAAATGTATTTAGGCAGCTTATATGAAAATAAGTGACAGCCTAAAATTGATTATCATTATTGCTAGTTTAGGTTGGCTTGAATAAGTTGGGACAGTTAAAATTACGTCAGGTTGTGTTTTATTAAATTATGTTAGGTTAGGTTAGTTAGGTTATGTTAGGTTGGATTAAGTTAAGATGCAAACGAATTCAAACAAAGAAAACTAATGGAGTTAGTAAATTCAATTCATCAACGAACAGGAACCAAAAGCATAAGATTCATTGAAAACTGCTAATACAAAGTGATGCCAATATTTGTCTGTATTATGGCATTGTTTAAATTTTACGATCCATGCAATCAGACAATTCTGTCATTTATAAGTTACAGCATAAGCTAAATATTTTTTTCATGCATGGACAAAATAAGGGCGAGAGTATATTCTAGTTGAGATATCTATACCAGGATGAAACGTAAAGTTAAGATCACCTAGCAACTCCGTGATGTTAATGATATCAGTAGTGTAACTCCGTGATGCCAATCGGCAGGCATATGTCATATAATTCAGTCATTTTTATGGGTGAGGTTATGTAATAATAGATAAGCTATGGCATAAACCAAATATTTTTTTCGGGTATATACAAAAGAAGGGCGAGAATTCTTGGTGAAATATCTATAGCAGGATGGAACGTAAAATTAAGATCACTTAGCAACTCCATGATGTTATTACTAATTGAAATATTTATTGCTAACAAATAAATGGCAAGCGACCTTGATTGAAGGCCGATGAACATTAATAACAATTTGAAATTATCAAATAAAACTTCCTATAATTACGATTAGGTAATTATTTAACTCTGGTAACTAGTTTAGGAATAAATTCTTCTGCAGAAAAAAATGTCGCCATATCAGCTATACGTCTAGTCAACCTGTTGACGTATTGGCAAAAAAGTCTAACTAAAATGACCTTGAGTTAGGGTGACTACAATTGAATGTCCATATGACCAAAAAACGGGACTTTAATTTTATTAGTCAAATGGTACTGGAATGTAATAATATAATAATATTCTTCACTATTGTTTTTTATTTTCTTAACATTAATACGATAAATGAACAACGTGGATACACTGTCTCTCGGTCAGGTAGATATTAGTGTGTGTGCCTCGAATCTGAAAAATGCGGGGTCGATTCCCACATCTATCGGATTGAAGAAATGCATAACTGGATGCCCATCGGGTTGAGCAATTGTGTGACAGCCAATTCTGGTGAAACTATAATCTATTAAGGCATGTTTTCACATTGAAGATCATTATGGTCCACCTTCGGGGTGTACATGGTAAAGTAACAAATATGTTTCTTATGAAAAAGTAATACTTCGTATACCATACAGCAAAAAATACAGTATATACTCGTAAAAAGAACTTTTTATAATCAATGTCATTAAATCAAATTCCTTATTTTTATAATTTCAAGATTGAAAAAAATCAATCTGTAATTTAAGTATATTAAATTTGATGAGATAACAGTGATCAAAGAGACTTTATTCATTGTCTGTAGAATTCGTGTTGTGTTGTATATTATGATGTAGTATTTGTTATGTGCGATATACTAAACAAATGGGAGCTATGTTAATTGATAGATCATATTTTCTCTTGAATAATTATTACGTGTTATGAAAAGTATTATAGCGAATGCTGACGTGTAAGATTACTTCAATAGCGTTAGTGAAATGTCATGTATTTTTATGTTTTGCCTGAAATTTACCGATAGCCAATCACAAAAATCATATATCGGCGAATATTTATGCTCAGTAATATATTTTAATGATATTCAACCAATCGCATTTAATATAAAAGGTATGTTTAAGGTTTTGTACAAAAAACGGACTCAAATAAATATTTTAATTAAAACAATGAAACGGTCCTGAAATATCACAAAAGAGACGTATGGTCAGCCTATCTTGAAAAGTTTTGATACAGATAGTAATAATTAAAATATACCTGCATTAACCCTTCCGTTGCTGAAATCCAATATATAGGCATTTCCGGATTCATCGAATCTGACGTCATCATTTATGAAAGTTTCGGATACGTTTTTAATGGGCTCTAGGGTATTTTATGTGTGTTGCAGGTCAGTGATTCTTAAGCGGGTGGACGTGGTAAAATATTTATTTAAAATAAATATTTATCATTTAAAGTAAAATCAATCTATGGATAAATACATTTGTACTTAAGTCGTGATTTAGTATTAAATATATATATGCTATATTGCTTCATATTTAACCGTTACACTACAATTTGTTTTCGTCTATTAGGTGATTTAATACATGGTTTAAACGTAGCATTGACTATATTACAATATTCTAAATTATTTAAAACTGGTAAACTTCCATATGTGAGATCACTGTTAG